>APFE031554065.1:108414-128343 GCA_000404065.3 Pinus taeda | reverse complement strand
AAAAACTGCTAAAAATAGTAAATTGTGCTACAATTAAGGAAACTGGAAAACTGAAAGAGATAGTTGTGGGGGTCCAAGTGGGATAGGTGGGTGGCCACCAACATCTACTTGGATCATTCCTCCCCCCTTAGGAAGCAATGGTCACCATTGTGTTGAGATCCTCCATCTGCTGAAATTGGTCCCTAGTGAGTTGTTCTGCAATCTCGGATGTGTCCAGTAATGGTGGGAAGAATGGTCGAGGGCGGTACACATTGAACACTTAGTGTATGTGAAGAAATGAGGGAATGATGTGCTACAAAGCATTGTTTCCCACAACCTTGGTACTGGTGTAAGGACCATGTCGGAGTGGTCTGAGCTTCTGATGGGTTCTGGTAAGGCGTTCTTTCTGCCGATGCAACCAGAATTTGTTGCCCACCTGAAACTTGTGTGGTACTCCTTTGGGTGAGGAGAAGGTGTTCATGTCTACTTTCATGAACGTATCCATCTGTTGTTGTTGTTGCGTGGAGGAATCCTTTGTAAGGGTCATGGATGTGGCGACAATCTTCCCCTTACTTTTGGAGCTAACTAGACAAAAAATGAATTTCCTAGTGTGGGAGATGAGTTTGCTGCATTTCTTAGCAGTGATCGAAGAGGTGGCGCTAGGTGGGGCTACCTCTGGTATCATGTATAATGAATTACCCAAAGAAATAATGACAGTGGGAGGCCTTGACTCATACATAGCATGTCGCATCACAAATATGGCTGGCCTAATAGTACATCACAAACATCCAGAGGTGCAACATCACAGAATACCTCCTCTGTGAAGGGCTTGATGCTGTAGGGAAGGTGGCACTACTGGCGGACTCAAAGATCTCGTCCTTAGTGAAGCCACCCGTTACTGTACAACCGTGGGTGTGGTGTAGTTGGTAGGCGCAACCGCTTCACGACCTCTTCTGAAATGAGGTTCTTTTGGCTCCCACTGTCAAAAATGAATTGAAGTGGCGAACCCTTCACCCACATCTATGAGTGGAAAAGACGCTCTCCCTCCTCTAGATCTTCGGGCTCATTCTTCTCAATTTTGGTGGTGGAAACAGTGGCACTGGGCTCCGCGTCAATGATCTGCTTCCCTTTGCCATTCCCCTTCTTGGGTTCTGACTTAGGGTTGGAACATGCATCTGATTCAGAAGCCTTCAACTCTGCCACCAGCTACTGCTTGGTCTGACATTCACTTGTGTTGTGAGTGGGGCTCTTATGGAACTCACACCACTTTCCTGTGTCCTTCTTCAACTTCTTGGTGTTGTTGTTTTCTCGCGGCATCGAAGGATTGTCCTGGGTCACCACGCCTTGGATTTTTCCTTTGGTCTTCGAATTTGTAGATACAAAGTCTCGCTTCTTCTATTTAAACTTCTGCTCGATTTTAACAGCGTATCGGTACACCGTGCTGAGCGAGGAGATGTGAAGGAACTCCATCTCTTCCTGGATGTATCTGTGTAGGCAGCCGCAGTATTTGAGTATCAAATGTAGCTCAGAATCCTTAATACCCAACTATGTGCGAAGGGTATGAAAAATGTTTGTGAACTCTGACACATCTTGGTCCCTTCTTTGCTGCAGTGTGGTCCAATTTATGTATTTTTCCTCATAGATTTTGACACGGTAGTACTGCTCCTTGTTGGCATCCCGAAATGAATTCCAAGTGGGTGCAGTTGAAAATAGTGAGACCGTACTTTCATCCTTCTGCTCGCAATAGGTTTCCCACCAGTCCTTGATGTTGGGGTTTGCTTTGAGAAGAGCAAAAATAATCTTTTCCCAACTGGAAAAATCATGAACAGAAAAATACCCTTCTAGCAGATTTGACCATTTATCTACGACATGTGCATCTATCTGACCGTCAAATATGGGAATTTCAAAATTAACTTGTACCTTAAAGGGTGTGGCGTTTCCATAGTAGCTGTTGGAAGCCAATGCATCGTCCCTGGGTAGCAGCTGAAGGATCTGGGCAAAGTTGTCCATCATTGCCTTCCCTTGTCGCTCGAGGGCTTCTTCGGGCAAGATTTTGATAGGATATCCTGCCCCCTCGTCTTTCTTTTCATCCATCATGGGAGGTCGTCGGGATTTGCGAGGCTAGTCTTGCAAAGGTTAGACCAGTTCAAGCCCTAACTCCTTATATCCTGACTTCGTTGGGGACATGCAAAGAAAAATAGAGAAAGAGAAAACCGCTCTGATACCATTGATCCAGATTTAAATAGGAACACAACAAATTACAGAGACAACCATAAATACAGCGATCCAGCGGAAATAATACTTCATTTCATTACTGTAAAATACTGAAATATGCTTACAAACAGAAATGGAACTAAATCAGCTAGGGCGATGGTAGCTTTATCTCTGAGAAGAGATGTGGCTGCTACATCACTCTGAATTGTGTTACAATGAGGCTCGAAGGCCTATTTATTGTTTAGAAACAATGGAAAACTCTAAACAGCCAAAAACCTAACCCTAGGAGATGAAATGCCAAACTGTGGGCCCCGTTTTGGGTAAATTAGTACATCAACTTCCCGAGGTCGTAACTTTGGCATACGATCTCCGTTTGATACCCACAATAGCTCGTTAGAAATATCTATCTGAGGACTACAACTTTGGGGAGAGCAACATCAATTTGTGGACCTTATTGCTCTCTGTTTTCCCAAAAAATGTCGTTTAGGGCCTCAAAACGGCTCTGGAAGTTCAGGACCTGAAAAACTGCTAAAAATAGTAAATTGTTCTACAATTAAGGAAAATTAAAGACTGAAAGAGATAGTTGTGGGGGTCCAATTGGGATAGGTGGGTGGCCACTAACATCCACCTGGATCATTCCTCCCCCTTTAGGAAGCAATGGTCACATTGCATTGAGTTCCTCCATCTGCTAAACTTGGTCCTTGGTGCGCTGTTCTGCAATCTCGGATGTGTCCAGTAATGGTGGGAAGCATGGTCGAGGGCGGTACACATTAAACATTTGGTGTAGGAGAAGGAATGAGGGAATGCTATGCTCCAAAGCATTTTTTCCCACATCCTTGGTACTGGTGTAAGGACCATGTCAGAGTGGTCTAAGCTTCTGATGGGTTCTGGCAAGGCTTTCTTTCTGTCAATGCAACCAGACTTTGTTGCCCACCTGCAACTTGTGTGGTACCCCTGTGGGTGAGGAGAAGGTGTTCCTTTATTCTTTCATGACTGCATCCATCTACTTCTGTGTGGAGGAACCCTTCACAGGGTTCATGGATGTGGCAATGATCTTCCCCTTACTTTCGAAGCGAACCAGATAGAAAATCAATGTCCTAGTTTGGGAGATGAGTTTGTTGCATTTCTTAGCAGTGATCAAAGAGGTGGCAATAGGTGGGGCTACCTCTGGTATCCTGTATAATGAATTACCCAAATAAATAATGACAGCGTGAGGCCTTGATGCATACACAGCATGTCGCCTCCACAAGTATGGCTGGCTTAATAGTACATCACAAACATCCAGAGGTGCAACATCACATAATACCTCATCTGTGAAGGGCTTGATGGTGTAGGGAAGGCAGCATTGCTGGCGGACTCGAAGATCTCGTCCTTGGTGAAGCCACCCGATATTGTATCGCTGTGGGTGTGGTGTAGTCGGTACGCCCAACCGCTTCACAACCTCTGCTGAAATGAGGTTCTTTTGGCTCCCACTGTCAACAATGAATTGAAGCGGTGAACCCTTCACCCACATATGTGAGTGGAAAAGGTTCTCTCCCTCCTCTGGATCTTTGGGCTCATTGTTTTGTATCTTGGTGGTAGCATTGGGCTCTGCGTCAATGATTTGCTTCCCTTTGCCATTCCCCTTGTCGGGTTTTGACTCAGGGTCAGAACATGCATCCCATTCGGAAGCCTTCAACTCGGCCACCAACGACTGCTTGATTCGACACTCACTTGTGTTGTGAGTGGGGCTCTTATGGAACTCACACCACTTTCCTGTGTCCTTCTTCGACTTCTTGGTGTTGCTATTTTCTTGCAGCTTCGACAAGTTGTCTTGGGACACCCCGCCTTGGCTTTGTCCTTTGGTCTTCGAATTCACAAATCCAACGTCTCGCTTCTTCTGTTTAAACTTCTACTCAATTTTGACAGCATATCGGTACGTCGTGCCGAGCAAGGAGATGTTCAGGAACTCCATTTCTTCCTGGTTGTATCTGTGTAGGCAGTCGTTGTATTTGAGTACCAAATGTAGCTTATAATCCTTAATTCCCAACTGTGTGCGAAGGGTATGAAAAAATTTTGTGAACTCTGGTACATCTTGTTCCCTTCCCTGCCACAGCGTGGTCCACTTTATGTATTTTTCCTCATATCATTTGACAGGATAGTACTGCTCCTTGATGCCATCCCGAAATGCATTCCAAGTGGGTGTGGCTAAAAATAGTGATCCCGTACTTTCATCCTTCTACTCGCAGTAGGTTTCCCACCAATCCTTGACATGGGGGCTACTTTGAGAAGAGCGAAAATAATCTTTTCCCTACTGGAAAAATCATGAACATAAAAATACCCTTCTAGCAAATTTAACCATTTATCTACGACATTTGCATCTATCTAACCCTCGAATATGGGGATTTCAAAATTAACTTGCACCTTAAATGGTGTGGCATTTCCAGAGTAGCTATTGGAAGCCGATCCGTCGCCCCTGGGTAGCCGCTTTAGGATTTGGGCAAAGTTGTCCATCATCGCGTTCCTTTGTCACTCAAGGGCTTCTTCGAGCAAGATTTTGGTAGGATCTCCTGCCCCCTCATATTTCTTTTCATCCGCCATAGGAGGCCGTTAGGATTTGCGAGGCTAGTCTTGCAAAGGTTAGACCAGTTCAAGACCTAACTCCTTATATCCCGACCTCGTTGGGGACATGCAAAGAAAAATAAAGAAAGAGTAGATCGCTCTGATACCACTGATCTGAATTTAAGCGGAAATACAACAAATTAAAGAGATAACCATAAATACAGCAATGCAGCGGAAATAATACTTCATTTCATTACTATAAAATACTGAAATATGCTTACAAACAAAAATGGAAATAAACTAGCTAGGGTGATGGTAGCTTTATCTCTGAGAAGAGATGTGGGGACTACATGCCTCTGAACTGTGTTACAATGAGGCTTGAAGGCCTATTTATTGTTGAGAAACAAAGAAAAACCCTAAACATCCAAAAACCTAACCCTAGGAGATGAAACACCAAACTGTGGGCCCCATTTTGGGTAAATTGGTACATCAACTTCCTGGGGTCATAACTTTGGCATATGATCTCCGTTTGACACGCACAATAGCTCGTTAGAAATATATATCCGAGGAGTACAACTTTGGAAAGAGCAACATCAATAAACATTACATGTTGCTCCTGATTTTCCCAAAAAACTTCGTTTAGGGCCTCAAAAAGGCTCTGGAAGTTCACGACCTGAACAACTACAAAAAATAGTAAATTGTGGTACAACTAAGGAAACTGAAAAAATGGAAGAGACAGTTGTGGGGGTCGAAGTGGTATAGGTGGGTGGCCACCAACATCCACCTGGATCATTCCTCCCCCCATAGGAAGCAATGGTCACCATTGCGTTGAGTTCCTCTATCTGCTGAACTTGGTCCCTGGTGAGTTGTTCTGCAATCTTGGATGTGCCCAATAAAAGTGGGAAGCATGGTCGAGGGTGGTACACATTGAAAACTTGGTGCAGGCGAAGGAATGAGGGAACGTTGTGCTCCAAAGCATTGTTTCCCATAGCTTTTGTACTAGTGTAAGGACCATGTCGGAGTGGTCTAAGCTTCTGATGGGTTCTGGTAAGGCGTTCTTTCTGCCGATGCAACTAGACTTTGTTGCCCACCTGGAACTTGTGTGGTACCCCTGTGGGTGAGGAGGAGGTGTTCATGTCTGCTTTCATGACCATATCCATCTGCTACTACTGCTGCGTGGAGGAACCCTTCACGGGGTTCATGGATGTGGCAACGATCTTCCCCTTACTTTCGTAGCGAACGGGACATAAAATGAATTTCCTAATCTGGGAGATGATCAAAGAGGTGGCGGTAGGTGGGGCTACCTCTGGTATCCTGTATAATGAATTACCCAAATAAATGGTGACAACGTGAGGCCTTGACTCATACACAACATGTCACCTCCAAAAGTATGGTTGGCTTAATAGTACATCACAAACATCCAGAGGTGCAACATCACACAATACCTCATCTGTGAAGGGCTTGATGTTGTAGGGAAGGTGACACTGCTAGCGGACTTGGAGATCTCGTCCTTGGTGAAGCCACCTGATATTGTACGGTTACGGGTGTGGTGTAGTCACTAGGACCAACTGCTTCAAGACCTCTACTGAAATGAGGTTCTTTTGGCTCCCATTGTCAATAATGAATTGAAGTGGTGAACCCTTCACCCACATCTGTGAGTGGAAAAGACGATCTCCCTCCTCTCGATCTTCGGGGCTCATTCTTCTGGATCTTGGCGTTGGGCTCCACGTCAATGATCTGCTTCCCTTTTCTATTCCCCTTGTTGGGTTCTGACTTAGGGTCAGAACATGCATCTGATTCAAAAGCCTTCAACTCAGCCACCAATGATTGCTTGGTCCGACACTCACTTGTGTTGTGAGTAGGGCTCTTATGGAACTCACACCATTTTCCTATGTCCTTCTTCGACTTCGTGGTGTTGTTATTTTCTTGCGGCTTCGATGGGTTGTCTTGGGTCACCCCGCCTTGTGTTTGTCCTTTGGTCTTTGGATTCGTAGATCCAAAATCTTGCTTCTTCTGTTTAAACTTCTGCTCGATTTTGACAGTGTATCAGTATGTCGTGCCTAGCGAGGAGATGTTCAGGACCTCCATCTCTTCCTGGATGTATCTATGTAGGAAGTCGCGGTATTTGAGTACCAAATGTAGTTCAGAATCCTTAATACCCAACTATGTGCGAAGGGTATGAAAAATGTTTGTGAACTCCGACACATCTTGGTCCCTTCCCTGCCTTAGTGTGGTCCACTTTATGTATTTGTCCTCATAGTTTTTAATAGGGTAGTACTGCTCCTTGATGGCATCCTGAAATGAATTCCAAGTAGGTGTGACTAAAAATATTGAGCTTGTATTTTCATCCTTCTACTCGCAGTGGGTTTCCCACCAGTCCTTGACGTGGGCGGTTGCTTTGAGAAGAACGAAAATAATCTTTCTCGACTAAAAAAATCTTGAATAGAAAAATACCCTTCTATTAGATTTAACCATTTATCTACGGCATCTGCATCTATCTGACCTTCGAATATGGTGATTTCAAAATTAACTTGTACCTTAAAGGTTGTGGCATTTCCAGAGTAGCTGTTGGAAGCCGATGCATCGCCCCTGGGTAGCCGTTGAAGGATCTAGGCAAAGTTGTCCATCATCACATTCCTTTGTCGCTCGAGGGCTTCTTCGAGCAAGATTTTGATAAGATCTCCTGCCCCCTCATCTTTCTTTTCATACGCCATGGGAGTCCGTCAGGATTTGCAAGGTTGATCTTGCAAAGGTTCGACCAGTTCAAGCCCTAACTCCTTATATCCCGACCTCGTTGGGGACATGCAAAGAAAAACAATGAAAGAGCATACCGCTCTGATATCACTGATCTAGATTTAAACAGGAACGCAAAAAATTGCAGAGAAAAAATAAGTACAGCGATGCAGTGGAAATAATACTTCATTTCATTACTGTAAAATACTGAAATATGCTTACAAACAGAAATGGAAATAAACTAGCTAGGGCGATGGTAGCTTTGTCTCTGAGGAAGAGATGTGGTGGCTACATGCCTTTGAACTGTGTTACAATGGGGCTCGAAGGCCTATTTATTGTTGAGAAACAATGGAAAACCCTAAACATCCAAAAACCTAACCATAGGAGTTGAAACGCCAAACTGTGGGCCCCGTTTCGGGTAAATTGGTACATCAACTTCCTAGGGTCGTAACTTTAGCATACGATCTTTGTTTGACGTGCACAATAGCTCGTTAGAAAGATATATCCAAGGACTACAACTTTGGGAAGAGAAGCATCGATCACCACCCAAAATTGATATGGGTTTTCCCAAGAAAACGTCGTTTAGGGCCTCAAAACGGCTCCGAAAGTTTAGGACCCGAAAAACTGCTAAAAATAGTAAATTGTGCTACAATTAAGGAAACTGAAAAATTGAAAGAGACAGTTGTGGGGGTCCAAGTGGGATAGGTGCGTGGCCACCAACATCCACCTGGATCATTCCTCCCCTCTTAGGAAGCAATGGTCACCATTGCGTTGAGTTATTCCATTTGCTGAACTTGGTCCCTGGTGAGTTGTTCTGCAATCTCAGATGTATGCAGTAATGGTGGGAAGCATGGTCGGGGGCAGTACACATCGAACACTTGGTGTAGGCAAAGGAATGAGGGAATTTTGTTCTCCAAAGCATTGTTTCCCACAACCTTGGTACTGGTGTAAGGACGATATTGGAGTGATATAAGCTTCTGATGGGTTCTGGTAAGGCGTTCTTTCTTTCGATGCAACTAGACTTTGTTTCCCACCTAAAACTTGTGAGGTACCCCTGTGGGTGAGGAGAAGGTGTTCCTATCTCCTTTCATGACCATATCCATCTGCTGCTACGTGGAGGAACCCTTCGCAGGGGTCATGGATGTGGCGACGATCTTCCCCTTACTTTCGGAGTGAATTAGGCATAAAATGAATTTCCTAGTCTGGGAGATGAGTTTTCTGCATTTCTTAGCAGTGATCAAAGAGGTGGCGGTAGGTGGGGCTACCACTAGTATCATGTATAATGAATTACCCAAATAAATAATGACAGTGCAAAGCTTTTACTCATATACAACATGTCACCTCCACAAGTATGGCTGGCCTAATAGTACATCACAAACATCCAGAGGTGCAACATCACAAAATACCTCATCTTTGAAGGGTTTGATGCTGTAGGGAAGGCGGCACTACTGGCGGACTCATAGATCTTGTCCTTGGTGAAGCCACCTGATACTGTATGGCTACAGGTGTGGTGTAGTCGGTAGGCCCAACTGCCTCATGACCTCTGCTGAAATGAGGTTCTTTTGGCTCCCACTGTCAACAATGAATTGAACCGCCGAACCCTTCACCCACATCTTTGAGTGGAAAAGATGCTCTCCCTCCTCTGGATCTACAGGCTCATTCTTCTGGATCTTAGCGGTGGCAATAGTGGCGCTGGGCTCTGCGTCAATGATCTGCTTCCCTTTGCCATTCCCCTTGTCGAGTTTTGACTCAGGGTCAGAACATGCATCTGATTTGGAAGCCTTCAACTCAGCCACCAACGACTACTTGGTCCAACACTCACTTGTGTTGTGAGTGGGGCTCTTATGGAACTCACACCACTTTCATGTGTCCTTCTTCGACTCCATGGTGTTGCTCTTTTCTTGCGGCTTCGACAGGTTGTCTTAGGTCACCCCGCCTTGGCCTTGTCCTTTGGTCTTCAGATTCGTAGATCCAAAGTCTCGCTTCTTCTGTTTAAACTTCTGCTTGATTTTGACAACATATTGGTATGTTGTGCAAAGCGAGGATATGTTCAGGAACTCCATATCTTCCTGGATGTATCTATGTAGGCAGCCACGATATTTGAGTACCAAATGTAGCTAAGAATCCTTGATACCCAACTGTGTGCGAAGGGTATGAAAAATGTTTGTGAACTCCAGCACATCTTGGTCCCTTCCCTTCCGCAGCGTGGTCCACTTTATGTATTTGTCCTCATAGATTTTGACAGGTTAGTACTGCTCCTTGATGCCATCCTGAAATGAATTCCAAGTGGGTGCAGCAAAAAATAGTGAGCCCGTACTTTCATCCTTCTGCTCGCAGTAGGTTTCCCACTAGTCCTTGGCATGGGGGGCTGCTTTGAGAAGAGCGAAAATAACCTTTTCCCGATTGAAAAAATCATGAACAGAAAAATACCCTTCTAGCAGATTTAACCATTTATCTACGACATCTGCATCTATCTGACCCTCGAATATGGGGATTTCAAAATTAACTTGTACCTTAAAGGGTGTGGCGTTTCTAGAGTAGCTATTGGAAGTTGATGTGTCGCCCCTGGGTAGTCGCTGAAGGATCTGGGCAAAGTCGTCCATCATCGCGTTCCTTTGTCACTTAAGGGCTTCTTCGAGCAATATTTTGATAGGATCTCCTGTCCCCTTATATTTCTTTTCATTCGCCATGGGACGCCATCAGGATTTGTGAGGCTAGTCTTGCAAAGGTTCAACCAGTTCAAGCCCTAACTCCTTGTATCCCGACCTTATTGGGGACATGCAAAGAAAAACAGAGAAAGAGCAGACTGCTCTGATGCCACTGATCTGGATTTAAATAGGAACACAACAAATGACAAAGACAACCATAAATACAATGATGAAGCATAAATAATACTTCATTTCATTACTGTAAAATACTGAAATATGTTTACAAATAGAAATGGAAATAAATCAGCTAGGGCGATGGTAGCTTTATCGCTGAGAAGAGATGTGGCAGCTACATGCCTCTGAACCGTGTTACAATGAGGCTCAAAGGTCTATTTATTGTTGAGAAACAATGGAAAACCCTAGACATCCAAAAACCTAACCCTAGGAGATGAAACGCCAAACTGTGGGCCCCATTTTAGGTAAACTGGTACATCAACTTCCCGAGGTCATAACTTTGGCATACGATCTTTGTTTTATGCGCACAATAGCTCGTTAGAAAAATATATCCGAGGACTACAACTTTGGGAAGAGCATCATCGATGCATGATCCATGTTGCTACCGGTTTTCCCAAAAAACATCGTTCAGGGCCTTAAAACGGCTCCACAAGTTCAGGTCCCGAAAATCTGCTAAAAATAGTAAATTGTGCTACAATTAAGGAAACTGAAAAACTGAAAGAGACAGTTGTGGGGGTCTAATTTGGATAGGTGGGTGGCCACCAACATCGACCTGGATTAGTTCCATCAGAATAAATCGTTGTTGTTCACATGAAATGGTGACGGTCATTATCTGTCATTATGATCATTATTTGTGATAGACCTTGAATGTCACCACAACACCTATACTTTTGGCGACGCCACCTTTGGTGAAGTTCAATTTTTTGGTGACGAAGGCTAAGGTCTATCACCATTTTTCATATGAAATGGTGACGGTCACTATTTGTCATTATAAATCATAATTGGTGACGGACCTTGAATGTCACGATAACACCTATGCTTTTGGTGACGTTCAATTTTTGGTGACGGAGACTCTTTTGACTGTCACCATTGAGCTTATAGTGACATTTCCCGACCCTCACTAATGCCTTTTTTTCTTGCAGTGTAACAAACAATTTTGGTCTATGTAGGCTTGTCATGGAAATGCCAAATTTTGTTCAAGGAAGAACCACCAAATTTCATTCTAAGGAATCACCAAAATTTCGTTCCAAGGAAAACACCAAATTTCATTCGTGGCCTCCGCCAAGGAATCACCATAGCTTTGACAGTTATGTATCCATATGGAATTCTTGTTGACCTAGACATTAATGAAAACACATTCAAATTATATAGTTTCATTTTTATTTATCTGTAAATATAAAATTTTCTCTGGATAGGGGTATTATGGTTGCACTAATGCATATTAGTTTTGAAATAATAGGCCCTCCCACCGCCCAATTTTCATGCATGCCACCTTCTCATGACACACTAATGGGATCTCACCCTGCAAAGAGGGCGGTAAATCCCCCTTGACTCGTCTTATGTTTCATCTCTCAAGCCAAGCTTGTATGTTCTTTTTCTTGGGTAACTTGTTGGTGTTCTTGTTTCTCCTTCGATGCCTCCTCCTGATGTTGCCTTTGTATGCCATGAGTTTTGATTATCATTTGGTTTTCTGAGTGTGGGTTCACTGTCCTACCCCCATGTCTTTCCCTCCTCCCCTGGTGTTTTTTTCAGATGGAGAGGGACTTGCCCTGAGCCCGCCACTAGTGTAACCTACCTGGCATAACATTATGGTTAAATTATTCCATACTAGGCTCTTACAAATTCCCACCGAGCTCCATCCCAGTCTATATGAAGTGTTTTTTCCTCTAACAACCATGACCTACTAGAAAACTCAATGTTGATGCAACGGTGCAGGTTGTGATGCTTCAAAAGGCTCGAGAGTGAGACTATGTGTCAAGTCCTCGACCCATAGCTTTCATGAACACCCCCTCACCCCTCAACTTCCAAGGGGAAATTTGACTTGTAGAGGCAGAAATTCAGCAGGAAAGGCAAGTCACCTTGCATTGATAGGTCATGGTAAGCATAATCTCTTGGGGTACCTAAACAAGTAACTCCAAAGGTCGTAAGAACAATTATCTTCATATAGTGGACATGTACTGGCATGTTAAGTTGTTGATGGGAAATATCCCTGTGGATAGGAGACAAATTCACGTAAACCTCATGCACAAACTAGACAAGCTTAGGAATCCCATCTTGGATGTGGAAGGGAGGCTTCCTAGGCTTGAGATAGGATCATCACCCAACTCTCCAATTCCATCCTCGCAGAACGTTGAGCATCCCCTCAACCTCGACACTTCATTTTCTTCCCGATGCTCAAGTTTTTTATATTTCATGGTTTCAATCCTTGTTTCTCATGTTTTCCCATTTGGGTCATTAATATCTTATTTTTAGAGTATATGTCTAGTTTCCTATCCTTGTTAACCTAGATGCCATAGATTCTAAAGGCTGCCCATTTTGGTTCTTGTTGTTGGTTCCTCCAATGGTGGGGCAACATTATCTCTATGCACCTTATAGTTTTGGATTACCAATTATGGTTAAAATTACCCTAGACTCCATATTCTTCTGCCTTTGGCCTCATTTCCTAGGTGGCAAGCTAGAGATAGTAAGAATAGTATTTCAAATGTAATCATTTGATATTTTCAATGCAAATTATATATATATATATATATTTATATATATATATATATATATATATATATATATTTAGAGAGAGAGAAGAGAGAGAGAGAGAGAGAGAGAGAGAGAGAGAGAGAGAATAAATTTCATAAATGTTTTATTTCACCTTTTTGAGATAAACTAATTTTAACTTTCATATTATACAACTTTAAAATAAACAAATTGTTGCGCCAAGAGGTGCCCTCTAGCCCAATATGGAAGAGATGTTATAATATCCCATAGTGTTATGTAAACATTTTGACTCGCTCAAATTACATAAAAGTATAAATATAAATTAAATTAAATTAAAGTAATAGTTAAAATAAATCAATTTACCGTTAGGGATTTCTGAGCTCTAGGTTTATAAAAGTATAAATATAAATTAAATTAAATTAAAGTAATAGTTAAATAAATCAATTTACCGTTAGGGATTTCTGAGCTCTAGGGTTTGACAACACACAATTTCCAATGGTATTATTACGTACTATTCAACTTATTTAAGCAAACACAATATGAAGTTGATATGTTTAAAATAAACTAAGTATTAGTATTTCATAATTTATATATTCAACTTCTTTAATCAAACATAATTATAATTTACAAAATATTAGTATTTGAAAGTTTACCTAAAATATAATTTTATTTTTTTATTAGTTGAAAAAAAATTATAAAAATTTAAGAGAAAAAGTGTTTAAAATATTAAAATTTTAAACTAGCCAAAATCCATCTTAACTTTGGATCTATTTAAATCTCTCGAGGTGCAATCATTTCCTCAAGTATTATACTAAAAAAGGTATGGAGCTTGAGACATTTGATCCTACTTGACCCTTGATATATCTGGTGTTAAGATGGATCTAGGTTGGTTTATGTGATTTGGTCGTACTCCTTAAGCATGACTCTAGCAATAGATTTTCCTATTGACCATTATTAGTTTAACATTGACTATTGTAATTATAATCTTCCTATTGACCATTATTAGTTTAACATTGACTATTGTAATTATAATATTTAACTTTAGAAATGAATAAAGTATTTTTTATTATTATCCAAAAAATAATTTGCTAACTTTTAATTGGACAAAAATTTGTATCCCTTATTTCAAACTTCTGGGCATCTTTCCCATATCATGGATAAAGTTTTCCAATCTTGAGCACTCCCATGTATTCATGGGCATCATGCTTTTGGCAACAACCTTTTCAAGATGATCATGTAACCAATAGATATCACACATGAAAATTAATAAAATTTACTAACATTGGTTGAAATTGATAAAATTTGCTAACCCTCTTGGTTGAATAAATTTTTAGTTAAGTTCGTTTAGATATCACACATGAAAATTGATAAAATTTACTAACCCTATTGGTTGTGTAAATGTTTAGTTGAATTCGTTAATATAACTATTTAATTTTATTTTTAGAGGTCTGAATAACCCTGTTAAATCTTTGTTATTTTTCAAAATCATAATCCATCATATCAAATGTTATCAACTGTTTTTCAAGAATTGTATTTAAAAATGGTTGAGTTTTACATTAAATTTGTTCATATTAAATATCGTGGTCAAAATCTCGTTAAAAATATTTATAGGTTTAATTTACATTTTGTATTATATTCAGGTTTTGTTGTTTTCTTTGAAGTCATAAATAGTTTTCCAACTTAAATAAACTCAAAATTTGAATACATTCTTAAATTTAAATGGGACGAATGTTTGTTGCACGTGAATTTCTTTTATAGTTACACTTTAATTTCTTATCAATCAAAACTTAGCACTTTAATCAACGGGTTTAATCTATTTCCTTCCGATCATAATCATGCCTAGCATCTTCCACTTGTAATTTCTTATAAATTCTCTTAAAGAACTTTACATGGTATATTTTCTTCAACCGGCTTCGCATTTTTTCTTTATATTACTTTGGATAATTCTTTCAAATAATTTTACATTGTATATTTTTTTCAACTAGCTTAACCTTTTACCTTTGTATTACTTTGTACTTTTCTCGAAGAGACTTTGGCTTTTTTTTTGGTATTATATGCAAAATGTTGATCATATATATATATATATATATAAATAAAAATAAATTAATATTTGAATTTATATTATTTTAAATTTATGGTTAATTTTTCTAATTATAATATTGTATATATATTTTTATTAAAATTTAAGAATTTATATTACATTTGTTTCTATTTAAGCTTTTGCTATGGTCTCTTTCTGATGATGAACCACACTTGTTGGATGAACCATACTTGTTGGTTCGAAACAGGTTGGCCAAAAAATTCTTTCATGTGATTTCTATCGAAAGACTTTGTTTAATTTATATGTGTATAATCATATAAATAATTAAAGAGATTAACAAATTTATCATGTGTAATTAACAAATTTACATATTTTTATAATGGATACAAGATTAAATAATTTAGTAATTTAAATTTTAGTTTTATTTATAGATTTAAAAGTGTCATGTAATTATTAACTAGAAAAGTATCAACATTTTTGTTTGATAAAGAAAATAAAATTTCATAAATTTTTAAAGAATTTTAAACATTTCATGATTTGTCATTGTAAAATAGTTTTTCAGAAATTTATCTTAGAAATAGACACAAATTTAAAGTCTTTAATCCAATAGTATTTAAATTTGTTTTATAGATCTATTAGTTATATTTTTCTATTAGTATTTTGAAGAATTAGATAGATAGGTATGTAGAGGTGAGAGGTTTTGGTTGTAAGGTATGAGCACTCATTTATTGACAACTAGAAATACAGTTTTTCCACTTCATATATCTATTTACAATTTTTTCTGAAAACATAATTTCCACTTGAATGACATGGATTATTTATGTGATTTTGTTAAAAACTTTAAATTATTGGGTCAATGGACTTTTTAAATAGTTTTAGAATTAAATAAAAGAATTGAAAATAAAAACATATTTCTCCTCTTTAAAATCTTGCGAGAAATTTCAAGATTACGATCCTTTGATTTTTTCAATTTTTCTATAGCATTTGGTAAAAAAAAACAAGCAGCTTTGTCTTCATGGCATTTTGTAAATTAAAGTGAATCAACTTTCTCCTCTATTGATTTGATTTTTTCTATTTCTATTTAAATCTAATAATTTATAGTTTAAAAATGAAATATAAACTATAGCTAATAAATCTACAAATAAAAATACAAAATATTGAATACTTAAAAGCTTAGCACCATCAATTGATAGCATTTTTATATTCACAAATTATGACTACAATTTTATCATATCAATTTATCAATGAATAATAATGATTTTTATTTTTATTTTTATTTTATTTTTTATTTTTTTTTTTTTTATTTTTTTTTTATTTATTTTTAATTTATTTATTTTATTTATTTTTTTATTATTTTATTTATTTTTTTATTTTTATTTTATTATTTTTTTTTTTCGGAGTGGTTTATGCACACCCACGGTCACTGACTGTTACATCCACCGAAATATCTGGGTTGATCAAATATCTAGGTTGATCAACCTCGAAGGGAATCAAGCCCCGCGGCCAATAGCTAGGCCTAACCTCAAGGGTTTCGGGGAGAATTGACCCTGTGACCCCCTGATTGGCGAGGCACTGATTTGATCAGTTAAGCTAACCCTTGGTGCTAATAACAATGAAATATTACTTCCAAGTTTTCCAATTTATAAAAACAATGAGTAACCTATTTTTTTTTTTTGTCAGCTAAAGAAGGATCATTGTTTTTATATTCATTCATATTGAAAAATATACAAACATTTGGTGGCCTCAACCCGCCCTAAAGGGAAACCGGGTCTGTTGGCCAACTTAGGTCCTTATATGCCGCCCAATAACAAAAAAGACTAAGTCTATGCATCCAGGCCAAATATGCTTCACTATCCAAAAAACTAATCTGATTTGTTATCGTCATAGTCCATCTAAAACAGAATAAAAGAGTACTGGTTCTCAAAATAGTAACTAAGGAAACCATTTACATTGACAGAAATGATTAGTCTACCATGATCTCAGGTTTAATTTCCTCCTCCCGTGGCATTGCTGCTATCTTCTGCAATTGTTGTTGTATTTCTTCTAGTTTACTGTCCTGCATCATCAAGGTTACTTGAAGGTTTTTCATCTCCCTCCTCAGATTAGGAATCCCCTAGGCCATTTCAACCATCTCCATTGCTACTTGCTCCATTGCTTTAGCTAATAACCTCTTCACCACCCAATAAACATGAAGGGCTTGTTTGTATAAGGATGACCCCTTGTGTTTCCTGGGTCAGGGATCAGGTTGTCCCAATCCTCCATCTCTGGATCTGAATCGTCCTGCATGGCCCTGTTCTCCAATTCCTGGATTATTCTACGGATATCTGCATCGGTTCCTTCATTGTATTCCGTCTCCACCTCCTGCACTAACTGTTTCATCATTTTTCGTCCCTTCCTCTGTCGTGTTGGCAACATAGTTGTGGGTTCTTGACTGTCGGATTGCCTTGTGCCCATTTGACCCCTGCTTCCTCTTCCTCTGCCTGAGCTTGGTACTCTACTCCTGTTGTTTGTCTTACTCCCCTACCCGATCTCAAAAGAGGTCTTCCTTCTCAAATCCTCGCTGTCGAACTCCTTTCCTTCTCTGTCCCAGTCGAATCTTACTCCCTGCTGCTCCTTTTCATGCATTGCGGCGAGTCCCTCTCTTCCTTTTTTAGATGCGAATTGATTTACTTGATCCCGAGATCTCTCTTTCTCCCTGGCCCTTTGATTTTCTTCCTCTCGTTGGCTCTGCTCCATGGCAACCCGTGCACTTTGCATGGCTTTGTCTTGCCGCGTCTGCCTGCCTGTCATATTCCCATCACCTTCTACCCTTCTCATCTTCTCAGTCTTTGCCGTCTGTTCCTCTCTGAGACAAGTAGCGAGAACTGTCTGTCAACTGTTTAACTCCTTCGTCTCCCTCCCACGCCTCTTATCGCTTGCATTTCTTCCCTTACCTGCTTTTATCTTGCTTGTGCCACCTTCCAATCGTCCCATCTCCTGCTCGTCGTCATTCCTTGCTCTTTCTTCTCTCATGATTCTTTTGTCTCCTTGTCTCGGGATGCTACCATACCTGCATGCCACTTCAACGTTCTAAGGAGTGATTAGGTTGCGAGGTGAGCTGAAATGCCACCTTCCCTCCTCCATCATGATCCTGCGTGCCACCTTTTCGTCCACCCCGATCGGGGAGAGTAAAATATTACTATTTTGAATTATTATAAAATATTAAGCTATTTTGAAAAAATAAATAAATAAGAGTTATAATTTTTTTCTTTTAATTTTTAACAGATCCAAATTTAAGATAGATTTATGTAGGCTAACATATAGCGCAAAGGTTATTGGGTTTATTTTGACAATCTTTAACACTTTATGGACTCAACTAGTAATAATTATCAAAGACATAATGAAGTATTGTACCTAAATTGATGCCGGCCTATTCTTTAACTTAGTTGACTAGAGCATTAGCTTTATAGCTGAAGCAATGTAAGTTATTTCACTCAATTCTTAATACTTGAATGTAATTTTTTTCCATGAAAAAAATGATTTTTTATTATATTATAAAAAGAAATCATATTCTTTCTCACTATGTGCAGAGCAGTCAATGAATGGGTGCACTATTAAGAGTTTTTTGTGTAATGGTCATCGATTTGAAACCCATGGGTGTCTCACTAATCTAACTATCAACAAGAAGTTATAGAGGTAGTAGTCAGAATGTCACGTGAGTATGAGATTGACCTAGTTGTTAATTCTTCTAATAAATAAAAAATCACATTTTTTTTACCCAAAGCACAATAATAATAAAAAGTAAGTACAAGTGCATACAATGTTTTTTTAGAAGAAAAAAAAGATAACTTTTTATTACACAAAAAGATGTTACATAGTCATGCTTATAGTATATATGCCAAAATAACTCTGAAATACATTGCACATGCCCACGAGTATACAATCTAGAGTGACAACCATAGTCGAAGACATTACAAGAACCAACTAATATGCCAAAACCCTCGCCATAGACGTTGCAGAAACAAAATAGGGCACTCTAGCCCACCATGAAAAAACCCAACATGGAACATACACATATAAGTCCAAAATGTGCCAAGAAAAAGGTAAAAAACCACAATATATAAATACCTGAGGACAGACCGCCCAGGTACCCCAGGTTGCATATAAGCCCATCACTCCCAAACACTGGGCTGCATAGAAACAGGGGCGAAAAACCCCATAGGAACCCCAGTTGCAGGGGAGAGGCCCGAGAAACCCTTGTTGTGTGTAACAACGACCAGCACATGCAAGGAGAAACACCTGTCTGTAGCGCCCGCTAGAGAAAAGGAGATTGCACCGCCGCTCCTTAATGAAGGACCACAGCCGTAACGACCTCCAACTTCCCTCTTGCTTTTATAAGGCAACCATTTTTTCTTGCGCCTTCGAGCTCCTCGTCGGCCGCCACAACAAACCCCCCTAACATCTGATATCTCTGCCTCGGCCAGAGCAGCAACCAATTCGACATCCTCTAACCAGGCTGCATCAGAGAAACCCCCCTTGAACCGCCATTCTAAACAGTCAAAACCTTGGAAAAACTCGGCGTTCGTAGAGAACCCACGAAGCCTCCATTTACAGAGACCCTTGGCACCCTCAAGTCCCCTCACTCTCACAGAAAACCCTCCCACGTCTACATCAAATCCCACAAATCCTCCGGCAATTGGCCGAAATGCAAGGGGAAATGGATCAGGCAACCACCCTCAAACGCCAAGGGACGAGCACATTAAGAACAACAAGAAAATGGTGAGATCAACCTACTGCACATTCCCCATTTCCTCTCACAGAAGACAGTCCCAGGCCACACCGTACCTGCCCTCGAGTCCCTCAAGTGCATACAATGCTTACAAGAGTATAGGTGTAGATTATGTTGTAGTATTTTCTCGTCTTGTGAATTCAATGAAAATGCTTTGAAATTGGTTAATTTGTTCCTTAGCTAGACTCTCGAGCATATACAAAATTTCTTGGTAAAATGGTTTTTATACATTTTTATCGGCCATGTTTAATAATAGTTTTGATTTTAAATAAAGTTTAATT
>APFE031554065.1:54562-108252 GCA_000404065.3 Pinus taeda | reverse complement strand
TTATCTAATTTATTTAAAAGGTTTTTTTAAAAAAATAATGGTCATCAATTTGAAACTCGTGGGGGTCTAACTAGCCTAACTATCAACTAGAGGTTATAGAGGTAATAGTCTAAATGTCATGTGAGTACGAGACTGACCTAGTTATCAATTCTTCTAATCTAAAAAAATCACATTCTTTTTGCCCAAAACATAATAACGAAAAAAGTAAGTAGAAGTACATACAATGCTTACAAGAGTATAAATGTAGATTATGTTGTAGCATTTTCTCGTCCTGTGAATTCAATGAAAATGCTTTGAAATTGGTTAGTTTGTTCGTTACCTAGACTCTTAAGCATATACAAAATTTCTTGGGCAAATGGTTCTTATACATTTTTATAGGCCATGTTTAATAATAGTTTTGTTTTTTATTAAAGTTTATTTTTATAAAAAATATTATTTAAATTTTTATAAAAATTATTTATCTAATTTATTTTTTATAAAATATTATTTTATTAAAAAAGAAATTATATTTATTACTAAAGTTTTTTTTTTTTTTTTTTTTTTTTAAGTTTTTGTTAAAGAAGCGCAAATGGGAGCCATAATGTCAAATTAATTTCTACTTTTTCCATCTACTTTTTCCATCCATATGTGTTATGGAAAGAAGGCAATGCTTAATACACAAGCACCGAGCCGAATGGCGGAGCCCAGAGGGAACACTACGTTTTGCACAAGAAATCGAAATATATAAATGTATTATTTATATTTTCTTGTTGCATGCGGGATAAAGGCCATGCGAATACCCAAAGTGCCAATTTACATAGAGAATGGTAGCGTTGTTGGCCAGATGAAGTGACTGCTTATTTGACAATTTCAAAGGCAATGTGTGTCAAAACCCTGTTCCAATTGTGAAATCAATGGTTGTTGTTCCATTGCGGACCTCAGGCATGATTGAATTTTAATATGGAGAGGGCCTCCACAATTAGCTGTTTTCCAAAACCGTTTTTCTAACGTGGCAACTTCGAGTGAATTGCGACACCCCCCATGAAAACCAGATCCCCTCTGCAATTCAGCTTATGGATTTAAGCAGCATCTTCTTCCGTTCCTCCATTAGCTTCATCATCACAACAACAAAGGCAATCAGTGAAATCTCAACAGGTTGTTCTCCTAAACCTTTCGCCTCGTCAAACATAATTTGAAGCCAGAATAAAACCATCCCCTCAGCTGAGCAAAGGTTGAGTGCAACAATAGGATTAGGCTACTTTTCAACTGCAATTTTGTAGCACCAATCACCACAACAATCTGTGATTTCATACTTGACTTCATTTATGTCGCAAAATGCACAAAAGCGACAACTAAGACACCTGAACCTTGAAAATGATTATATCTATGATCTACACAAGCAGCTTTATCTTATTTGATAATTTTAACGGGAAAAATCATAATTCCAAGAATATGATACCGCTTCAAGATCCAAGGCCACTAGTTTCTGCAAGGCAAATAAATGCTAGCAAAGGAGGTCATGCACCATGTCATTCGAGAGATCCACTGGCAAGTGAAAGTCTTGGTATGAATAGCTAAAAAGCTCATTCAGGCAGAGGTATGTGTAATTCATTTTCAAAGGACAGTGACAATTGGACATATAGCTACAGATCTAAAGGCATGGGATCTAACATTATTTCTAGAAATCAATAATATTAATACATGACAGGAGAAGTGTTACAAAAATGAAAAAAAGCTATAGATGGAAAGGATTTATTGGAATGCTATTTTGCAGAACATAAACAAGGGAAATTTGTTAGAATGAGGGCATCAAATGCTAGTGTGATTCTAAGTGCAGGTTAAAAAGATGTGCATAACAAAGATTTGCTACAACAGGGTATCCTTTGCGGATCAAAAAAATGCAAGAAAATTAACTTAGATCCAACTTAGTTTTTCTTTCCATAATATCTCAATACACTTTTCAATTGCAGGCACAAATGGTCATAATGAACATTGTTTGATCTGATCCATTACAAAAGAAGTTTTAAAAAAGTCTCTTCAAAGGTCGAGAGAACTACAGAGGTTTATGTTGCAGCATGCACTCGTCTAACAAAAGCAATATAGGACATTATCTATTGGGTTCTCAACAGGTCTTTAGGAAGAAATATTTTTGCAAAAAAAGGGGATTTCATGTTTGAACTCAGGGATTTTGTTAACTTTAATTTGTGTATATTTTGGTAATTATGGACACAATGTAAAGTTGTACAGCAGGTTGTGGTTGCAACATCGCTATTGATTGGCATTATTTGCATGGTTATAGTTTTCTTATGAAGAATTTTTTTTCCATACTACTACAATAGCTCGAAGAAATTGTTCCCTAAGAAATATCTGGCTTATAAACAACGCATTAACTGTTGGTCAAAATTTCGTAGCAATTTTCGCACAATGAACTTCGCCCATGAGGAAGAATTTCCAAAATCTGGAACATGGGTTTTGTTCAAAACGATGTCAATTAGGTGTATCATGATAATTTCTGTGAAGTTTTACGCTAACAAGAAGATTTTGATGGTTTTATGGTGAGTATATACCCAAAATTCATGAAAAAGCATGAGCATTGTTACAGACATTTGGGCACACGAAATTATTGTCTAAAATTTAAACTGAGAAGCAAGTTGTTGATGATATGTTATGGTAGTTTTGATCTATACAAGTATTTTGGGCATTAAGCTAGAGAATGAGCTTCGTTAGAGCCAATTGTGCTTCAAAAAATGGTTTGAAACCCAAAGAGCTTATGCACAAACATTAACTGGTGACTTAAATTTCTGGTTAATTTTTTTAGGCTTGTAAGTCCATCAACATCAAAGGAAACTATCACATTCATTGATCTAAACATAGGTCATCGAATGACATGTTTGTCATTTTTTCTGATGTTTGGGTTGACAAAACAACGATTACAGAATATCTAACTGCAGTCTTGAATGGATACAAATCAGAGATAAATTGTACCCTTTTTTTTATTCTTCTGGGCAGCTTTTGCTTTTAACTATGCAATCTTGCTTTCATACTTTTCCGGACCTGTGAACACAATTTGGCGTCCTTTGCAAAATATTTTTTTGAAGAGAATATTAATTATGTTAAAAATTTGTTTTGTTCCACCAAAATATGTTATATCTGGTAATGAAGTGTGAGATGTTGGAGATGGGATTAGAAGTTTACTAAGAGAAATTTCTAAGTTGAGTCAGAATTCAATCACGGGATTAAATAATTATGCTTATCAGATATCAAGAAGAAAAGACTCAATAGGTGGCTTAATTGGTTTATGTCACAGGATTTCTTTTCCAATTTAACAATTAGCAACTACAGGTTATCTAAGATTAGAAGGCAACATTGAATCTCTCCAAGATGCACTTGGACAATTCACGGCTCCTGAAAGTTGGATAGCACAAATAAGTATTAATGTGATAGGTGCAAGAGGTATGTGAAGGCTAGAAAACAATTGATTGTTCATGAAGCTCCCAACATTTTTACCATTGCTCTCAAGAGTTTTCAGTTTGGAAAGTTTGGCAAACTTAACAAGCGTGTTATTTTTCTTGAAGTCCTAAACATCAAGCCATACATGAGTGGAATGGGTGACAAACCGCCATCATACCATCTTGTGACAATCGTAAGGTAGCTAAGTTGATTGCAAAATGACAAAACAGAGTGCACAAAATTGATATTGATTTTCAGATTACTCAAGGTAGACAGTGGATATCAGTGACTCAAGCATTTGCAGTAAGAATAGGTGGCTCACTTCATTTTGAAATTACTAATATGGATGACTCTGTATCAAAGGATGCTTAAGGCCAGAATTTTTGTAATTTACATTAATAGTTTAGACATAACAATGTTACATAAGTTGAACTATATTGAATGCAAGCCAATTTGGAAAGCTCGAAATCATGTTCATTTTTTAACAAAAGCATTAGCCTCGTTTCCATTCTCCAATCAAGCATTAGAGAATAACACTTTGTTCATTACAAAGTTGGATGAGGGCGTAATAATGGTTCTTTATTATCTGGTGGTGCATCTATCTTTTGCATACCCTAGGCATGGAGTTTAGTTCACCAAATTTACATTTGCAGCAATAGTACTGACTAGACAAATGAAACATTTGTTTTGGCACAAATGATATTCAAATGAGAAAATGTAAAGAAACATATTATCAAGTGTTGCAGTCCGTAAGGAATGGTTGGATCTTATTGAGATGCGTGGGAGGAAGTAAAAGTGTTTATCAAGGTCAACTCAGAAATGGAAGAAATATTGATGTTAATAAATTTGTCTATTGAAATAACCTAATACAATCAACGAATTCCTAGTTGTGGTTGAGCTTTTATCTAGGCTTCATCATTTTCGCCTATCGTTACTCACTGGCTATTGCACAAAATACAATGGGTAGGAAGTTCAAAGACTACCAAAATATGAAAATATGCCTGATGGTAATAATAGGGATTATTTGAATGAAATTGGCAAAAGAATGCAAATGAAAGAAGTGAGTTGGACTCTTTAGTAAACACTGCTTTAGATATCATTAACTCTGGTAAAAATAGAACAATGTTTGACCATGGATAATAAAAGAATAGTTAGAGGATATAAGTGGAAAAATATCTAGGTTTAAAGGGAGACAAGTGGCAAATAGTTGAACAAAACTAGTAGGTTAAAGATTATTCTCAACCATTATTGCAGGTAGTTAAGGCTTCATATCAACAATCCATTAAGTTCCAAATTTGGGAGAACAAAATCAGCAGCCAATGAACTAATTTCTAGATATCAAGGCAAAGGATTTTCCAACAGTCCAAAGTTTCGTACAACAAATTAAATATTTTATTTTCTGTTAGAATATTTGTTGAGGATTTTCTTCCTAAAAGTCTGTAACTGTTTTAGGATTGATATTTTCCTATAAATTGTTTTGTTTGTAGTGTAAAAAGGTTGCCTTTTGCAAAACCATGAAATTTTTGTAAAGCTTGAATATTTCATAATTTTATCAAAGGGTTCTGGCTTCAATGAATGACAGAAATTGTTTACTGTGTTAGTGCTTACTTGTGATTACATATCTCTTTCTACATATGTTTGAGGTTGTATGGGACACTTTGAGTATCAACCTCCCTGGCAGCCTACAACAGAGTTATGTCCTTTATTGAGTGGATCAAGGTAACAGTGTGTCACTGTTGATCCCTCTAAATCAATAAATTGTTGTTTCTATACAAATTCTTAAATGTATTTGTTATCACAAAACCAGTACTGATGGCTGCTAATCAGTAAGACCTTATGTAACTGTTTCAGACCAGACTTTTAGCTAGGGATTAGCCTCCCTAACTTGAGAGGGCTCTCTCAAAACAAACTACTGATTTATCTTTAGACACAAAGAGGGCTAACTCTTGGAATGAAAATTTAATAAACATACTGGTTGGACAGACAGCATAACATTTCTTCCATTGGGCTCATGGAGTCAAACATCTTTTCAATAAACTATCAACTGCTCATTCATAAAAGCCAAGGCATGTAATGTTTAAACATTCAAGACATTTCTCAAATAACCATCAACTCGTAAGTACACATAGGAAGTCTGAGCACTAGGTGAATTCAGAGTGATTGTGTACCTAAAGAGCTGTAAAACATGAAGGACAAGAACCTCAACTTATAAGTATACACTGGAAGTCTGAGCACTAGGTGAATTCAGAGTGATTGTATACTTATCAAGCTGTAAAACATAAAATATCAAACAGAACCACAAACATCTTGAGCATTTTAACAAAGTATGAATCTTGGGAAGAATAAACAGTCTTTCTATTACTGTAAAAAGCTTTATACACGGGCCAATATAACTCTGTTTTTGCATAAATATCCAACCTTGATTACATAGAAGATTCAGCTATATATAGCAACACAACTCTAACTACTTAGAGCTTCCTCCTCCAGCATGAGGGGAGCTCGATGACTAACATTTACTAACCTTATCTATCTTAACAGACTCAGTGAATCTATTAAGCATGAACTGTAACTACATAAGAGTTCTAATCAAACTTAAACTCTAATTTATTCTCCTCGTATTCTGATTCCTTTCCAGGTCTTCAACAGCTGTCTCCTTTAGTTATGGCCATGATTGCTGAGATAAGGATGTATGAAACCAAATTAGCTTTGAATGTTGAACGTGCTGATAGTTCATGTATCATAATGATAATCCCCTGTTTTCACAGTCTTTGTTTCCCATCATCCTTCGAAAGTTTAGGCATGTGTTCCCAGCTGTTTAATGCTTCAAATTTGATGAGCATCACTAGCTTTCCAGGTATGTTGGAAGCCTTGTTGAATGGACAAGTGTACAAGCCAACCTCTTCGTATGCATCTTCAGCCAAACCCTAACCATAGGTAATAAAGTACCTTTATTAAAGTTCTAGCTTAAGACAAAAAATTTTACCTTTATAAAGGATGGCCACTTGTCAATGTTTGAATGGCTCTGATAGCCTCATATGGTTCCTTGATGTTCATTAGCCCTTTTCTCCAAAATCTGCTGACCTCATCATTAGACTTGTTATTTTTTTCAAAAAACGGCATCTACAGCAGTTTCGTAGCGCGCTACGAAACTGCTGTTCTTTTCAAAAATACAGTCTTCAATAAATTTATCAATATTCTTTGTGACTGCAACAGCTTTGCTTCTGACTTCAAAACTCCTAATTTATCTTGATTTTATTTGTCGTGCTTACATGCCTCAAAAACCAATGAACTTAAGAAAATAAAGCAAAATCTTGGGGTAGCACCTGACTTTTAAAATTTGCAATTTTACTTGGAAGCTAACTTATTTAGCCGAGCTTTAAGTTTCGCAACCTCCTTTTCCATGGCTGTGATTTCTACTACAGCTTTCTCCATATTAGCCATTTCTTTCTCGGTTGCCTCCCATTGTTCTTTTGAAGATGAAGTCTTTGTTTCTTTGGCAATGGGGACCTTTTTATTCATATCTTTCTTCTTGATTTCTTTTGCTTTTTCTGTTTTGGGTAGTTGCTTCTCCATTTCTCTTGCTTGTCTTCTTGTCTATGGTTTTCTTTTCATTTCCTCTGCTTCCTCTACTTTAGGCATTTGTTCAATTACTTTTGTTGCAGGTACCTTCACAACTACCTCTTCCCTGTGCAATTGCTCAGCTACTTTCATTTGCCTCCTGGTGACTGGCCTTCGTGGTTTGAATATAAATTCATTACCAGGTTCCTCAAACCTTAACCTTTTTGAGGCCTTTGATTTTTTTGTGCTATCGGGTGATGACTGAGTTAGGTCAATAGGCATTGACTCAACCTGCACTGATTTAGCTTGCTCAAAATCAATTGCCTCAAGCAAATCATTTAGGCTAGCTTTTGATATGGGGCTTTCTTCCACAGTTATTGATTTGCCTTTTTCTTTAATTAACTGACTTCTAGTTTTGACTCTTGAAACCTGTTCAACTCCACTTGACCCTGGTGCATTTTTCTGGTGTTTGATTTTCTCCTTTGATGATGATTGTGGAGTCTCTTTGATAACTGATGGCTTTATTAATTCCTTCAACTGAGTCTTGGTTTTCTTCTTGCCTTTTATTTCCTTTTTTAATTCAGCAAGAGTAGGTTCTTCAGTCAACCTTTCTCTTTCTCTAATAGGCAGTGGGGTGAGGCCTGTCTTACTTTGAAAACCAGTTATAAAAATAAATGAATCCCAATCCCGACCAATTTTATGCAAGTTATCCAGCACTAACAACTTTATTAAACCATGGTGAAACAATGATGTTTCACAGTCATCTTTCCTCAATTGAATCTAGTCACACATCTTACTAAGACTTCTGAACAAGTAGAATGGGAGATCTATAAATGCCTTTCCTATAAAGTGCAGCAGCAGTTTGAAATGATAGGAGTAGACCTTGTTATACCTCCCTTCACAGGTTAAATATTTCTGAATGCATGTTAGGAGGAGTGCATAGTGTTCTTTTACATAGTGCCTTGGCATGGCCTTTGTGAGATCTTCATTAACATAAGGTTCCTTCAGGAACTCCTTGCAGGGGTTCATATCGAATTTGAAATTTTTGAACCACTCCTGCCCTCCTCTAGGGATTTCAGTCACCCTAGCAATCACCTCTGAAGATACAGGGAATTCTAGCATAGCTACTTTAGAACTTAAACCAGTAAAATTTAAGGAAAAGGCTTTGGTTACCTCAGCATGCCCCCCTTGTAGCTTTTCACAAAATGACCAGCAACCAGCGTCCTGGAAGGCTTGTCTCACACCTTCATCTCTCAATGCGAGATCCAATCCCATAGGTTCAGTTCTCTGACACCTTCCAGACCGATGCCCCTTCTTCTCCATTTTGCTCTAAACTCCTTAGCACAGAGAAACACTAACAGCTTCAATCTTCAAATGCAAACTCAAACTTTGAACGTCGGCTCGCTTGCAATCAGGTTCCTTATAGAGAATGAACTTGGGCTCCTCTGCTCTTAACAGTCTTATCATGCAAACGGACCAATTCATATAGCATTAACAAACATCATAGCACTACTGGCATTACAGACCATTTGAATGATTTTGGGTGCGCGGTTATGAACCTATTGGGGAAATAATGGCTTACACTTACTTGAAAGGACGCCATTCTGACAATTAAATAGACGGACATACTGACTCATCCCTCAGACATGACATTCTAAGAATCAGTGCTGTTTTAATCCCCGAATCCGCGATTTCGTAGCGCAGACAGATATGAGTTGACAACATGCGCTACGAAATGGCTGGTTAATGACATGTTGTGACAGGACTAAGACATCATTGCGTTGCAAAATCAGCCAATAAGAATTTCGCTGCGAAAACGCGAAAAGACCCAGTGACGTATACAAGACAAGATATATCTCATATAATCATGATGGAGGATAGCTAACAGTTTTTGAAAATGATTCATATGAGTACCTTTATAAAACTCAATCCCTAAGTAAGACACATAGGGTAATAACCATGAGACACCTATTTTTGGACAACAAAGAACAAAAATTTATGGACAACTTTATGTACATAACACTGCAGTTCTAGGTGAAAACAGAATGGATAGCTGAAGAAATTTGGATATGGATTTATCGTAGTCACCTTTTCTCTAGAGAGGATCCCCATGTTAGCCTCGTAGCATATTCCTATTGATGTTGGTCTTCCTCGAGGGCCTAGAATGGTTCGTTGGGTTGCTTTGATGGCCCATCATGTTGAGGGCATAGAGATTGTTCGATTTCCATCTGAATATTTTTGTTGGTTGAACAACCAACTTTTTTTATTTAGGACTTTCCATACGCCGGGATGGAATACCACGACAATCGAGACATCATTCTTCCACCAGGAGAGCAATGGGATGATTCAGCTAAAAACAATTTTCAACACTTTCTAAGTTTAATTTTTTTTTTTTAAATCGTCCAAAACTGACAATCAAAAGTTTAAATGCAGATTTGGGTCCACGACGACTAGCTGCTCTCTAGCCTTATGAGAGGAGACATCCAGCTGCAGCAACACCAGCCCCATGGGACCAATAAGCAAAGATCTTGACTGACTTGGAGCATCATCTAGAGTGCTTGACACTAGATATTCCGGAGACTGATATAGATGATATTCCACTTAGGTTACAGAGATATGTGATTGGAGTCCCAGGACCTTTTAGGAGGTTCCTATGTAGGGTGGCCCGAGCAGTAGTTTCTTATCGTGATCATCACCAGGGATGGGATGATCTATTTTGTAGACTCACGACATTTTTGTCTTTTTGTATTATTATTTTTGCCGATCATATGGTGTTTTTCAACCTATGATTGAAGATGATGTATATTTTGAAACACACTTCTATTCTATGATATATCATTATTACCTATCTCGTGTAACATGTTATCGAATGTTATTAAATTTACTGTTTTGATTATTGTAAATGTCTATATATCATACTAGAAGCAACTGCATCTGCTAATGTATTTAAATGTTTTGCAATATGCTAATATTCAATCTAATCAAATTCAAGTTCCAAGAGACGAACTCTAAAAAATAACCTTAATAACACTGGATTTCTAATGGCATAAACCCTATTAAGTTGTAATAAAACGAGTTCAGATTAATCCAACCTAACAATCAAAATCTGAATCCCAAATGAGATGGATTCAGATAATAAATCAATCACTGCACTATACTCTGCAATGTTATTCATTGTTTGACCGAAGCTTACCCCATGCATAGACGCTAACTCATCAGAGGGCGAATAGATAACCCAAGTTGTGGAAGAAATGTTCTGTGTACTATGACAAGCACCATGAGCAAAACCAATGTATGTTTGAAGAGATGTCGACATCTGCAATATCAAGAGTAAAATCAAGATAGGCAGGAATAGTGATAAGAGCACTCTCTAAACTAGGGACACTTTTCTAATCTAAAACACACCAACTGTAAAGAAAATAATCTAACAAAAAATCTCCACACAAAATTTAAGCATAATATCTCTTCAGATAAAGTCCATTTCTGGGTTTACCCAAAGAGACAGTATCAAATTTATCAATTCATAAGCCCCTTTTGTCATCTTTCGCTTAACAATGTAAGGACCATGCCACATAGGTACAAATTTTCCAGCCCCTAGCTTATCGTTCGCCTTATCATATAGTAAAACCAGGTCTCCTTCTGAAAAATTTTGAGGTGTAACACTTCTATTGTATTGAGCCTTCATTAGTTTCACATGAGTCTTGTTTGCTATTGCAGCAGTGTGTCGATTCTCATCTCGCTTAGCTAAGTACAAAAAACATTTCTCTTCTTCAGAAGTAGCTGGGAGTAATTCTATGGCTAATTGTAATGACAGAATTTCGCATTCAATAGGTAACACTACTTCCAAACCATAGACCAGTTGAAAAGGAGTGAAGCCTGTCAATGTTTTCACTGAGGTCCAATATTCCCAAAGTGTTGAAAATAGCATGGTATGCCAATTTGACTTATGAATACCAATGATTTGTTTGATCATAGTGACAAAAACTTTATTGATAGCTTCAACCAGACCATTAGCCTGTGGGTAATATGGAGTAGAACTATCGTGGCACAGGGCAAGTTGATCTATGAGTTCAGTCATCATGATATTTCGAAAGTGACTTTTATGATCAGTAATAATAGCTTGAGGAACACCGAATCTAGAAATTATATGATTGAATATGAAAGTTGCAGCGGTCTTGTCGTCTGCCGAAAATGTAGGCATCGCCTCAGCCCACTTAGTAAAATAATCTACTGCTAGAATAATATATGCATGCCCCCGGCTGAGTGAGGGTTACATGTAATAAAGTCAATACCCCACTTTTCTAAAGGACCGACAACAATTTTAGGGTGGAGAGGACCAGGTGGAGCATGCATTTTACAATCAAATATTTGACAATTATGGCATTTCCGGATTGCATAGATACAATCTTTGAGTAAGGATGGCCAGAAATAACCAGTGTGCAATATCTTTTGGGCTGTGGCATACCCAGATATATGACCGCCACATGCTCCAGAATGATAGTCATTCAGAACCTTTTCAACTTCTTCGTGAGTTAGACAACATCGGAAAATAGAATCTGCTCCATGATGATAAAGTGTATCACCAATAATATTGTATTGTTGGGATTGGAAACGTATTTTCTGTCACTGAGATTATGAGATTTCAAGCCGAAAATATTGGGATTGGAGATAAACAATGATATCTCCATACCAAGGATCAAGAGTACTGATAAGAAACAAGGATTCATCTGCAATGGGCTGCTCCGCCACAGTTTCAGTATCAGTACGTGGGAAATCACACATCAATTCGGCAAAAACCAAAGATTTCTTTGACTTGGATTTTTCAAATTCCAAGTCAAATTACTGCAGGATAACTATCCATTTGGAATACTTATCCCCTAGCAATTGTTTAGTCAAGATATACATCATAGGGTTATACTCAGAAATTATTGTGGTTTTGCATAATAAGATGTAGTGACGAAATCTTTGGACAACTTGGATAGCTGCCAAGGCCAATTTCTCCACATGTGAATATTTAAGCTCAGTCAGATGCAGATTTCGACTAAGATAGTAAACCACATGTTCATTGTTGAATTCATCCTCCTGAACTAAAACCATGCCAATGGTGGAATGAGAAGCAAAGAGATACAAAAAGTAATCCTGGTTGTAATTGGGAGGATGCAGTAATGGCCCATGGGTTAACGCGTGTTTAAGTTCATCAAAAGATTGAACAACGATCTCATCCCAAAACAATGGAATATTCTGTTTTAACAACCTGGTAAAACCTTTCGTTATCTCATAGTTAGGAATCAAACGGTGTAAAAAGTTTGCTTTCCCTTGCAAACTTTGGAGTTGGCGAAGAGTCGAAGGAGGAGGTAGATTGATGATAGCTTCAACCTTCGAGGGGTCGACATGAATGCCAGCCTTTAAAACGACAAATCCCAGTAAGCAACCCATTTCTACACAGAATACACATTTGTGTGGATTCAATTGAATTCGATAGTGCCTACATCTCATAAAGATAGCTCGTAAATGAGTGAAATGATTAGCTCTATGTGATGAATGGGCAAGTAAATCATCGAGATATGGTTGCACAATGTGCTTGTCATGAAATGCATAAGACATAGCCCTTTGAAAATTTGCTCCAACGTTCTTCAATCCAAAGGGTAATTTGCAATAAGCAAATGCCCCCCATGGACAAATGAAAGTTGTTTTAGGTTGATTAGTAGGGAGTATGTTGATTTGATTGTAACCAGAAAAACCATCCATAAAGGAGAACATTTCACTGTCGGCACAATCATCAATAATTTGATCAATATAGGGGGTTGGATAATTGTCTTTAGGACAAGCTCGATTAATATCCCTATAGTCGATACATATTCTTATCGTTCCTTTTTTTTTGTTGATAGGAACAATATTTGATACCCAATCCGTTAAAGGAATTGGATAAATGAAACTTGCGTGAAGTAACTTCTCAACTTCAGCTTTGATAGTAGCGGCTTTTCTTGGATGTATCTGACGTAAGCATTGCCAGACAGGTTTAGCATCCGGGTAAGTTTTAATTTCATGGACAACAATTGATAGATCGATTCCTAGCATTTCTTCATATGACCAGGCAAACACGTCTCAGAATTCTTGAAATAGGGCTTTATAAGTTTGGATTTCATCGTCCGTACAGGAAGCACCTATATGAATGTTTTTAATAATTCTTGGCTTAACTTAAATGTCAATAAGAACCGTTCGAGAGATATTTCCCAAATTTAACTCAGAATCAGAATGTTGCAATGGATTCTATGGTTCTTTGACATAGTTAGTAGTAAAAATAGAAGAAAAATCATTTTCAAAATGATCAAGCTCGAGAAAAAACGAAGATCGGTGATGAAGATCTTCCCATGGTAAATCATCAACAAACAAAAGTTCACGAATCTGCTCATCAGTATGAACAGGATCAAAAAATGTTGTTGTAGCTGAGGTTGATATCGAAAGTGATTCCCCATGGACCACATTCATTGGATCAGTTTCGGTTGAACAAGAATTATAAAACGACTATATAGCCTGATATGCAATTTGAAAGGGACACAAAGGCATTGCGCCATCAAATGAATCCACCTCAGAATCGGAAGGTATGATCCAAGGATCATCAAAAGTAACAGTATTCGATGAAATCAAATGTATATTTGTAATAGAAGGTGATACATTAGGAGGAGGGAAGGAAAAATTTCCCAGTAAACCAGAATCTTTAATCAAACCTATGCCAACACCCTTGTAAGGGATAGTCGTTTTACTGATGTGTTGAATACTGTCTGTAGAGGCTGGGTCGGATGAGAAATTAGTCAGTTGGTCTATTGCAATGATCTTTCTATTATGAGGAAACTTGATAAGCCGAAAGACCAATGAAACAATAGCAGTCATAGCATAAGACCAACTGCAACCCAGGAGAAGGTTGCAATCTAGAAGGGCATCAACCACTTCCACATCTAGATTTACAGTTTTTCCTTGAACCCCTATAGGTAAATCCTGCAAAATACTAAAAGGATGGAACCCTCGACCATAAAAAACCTTTAGAATTGTCGGAGACTGATTAAGTGTGGGAGAAACAAGTGATTTCCAACACTGGATTGACATAATACATGTAGAAGCCCCTTCATCAATCACAGTCCGAAATCAAGGTCTATTTTTGACTAAAACTGGAATCTGGAAAGCCATTTGATGAGGTAGGCGGGGTGTACTATTCTCTAAATCAAAGATTATTAGGTTTGAATCTTGAATATTGACAGCTCCTGTAGCAGACAATAGTAATTTACGCTGTGCAGGGCATGATTGCAACACTTCCAAAGCCGACATTGCTGAAGGGGAAATAGCTAAGTCTTCAACAATGTTGTAATTCTGAGCAGCTCTCACATGTGGATTGAAAGCTGATTTACAAAGTATACCTTTAGCAGGCGGTTTGATTACTAAGTTTATGTTGGGTTTCTCGATCTGTAGTGGATCAGAACCCAAAGGAGGTGTAGTTGATGTGTTTGAATTAGAAGATTCTGCTTCTTTACCACCAACATGATTTTTACTACCATAATCTTGCAATCGCGTTGCAATCCTGACATGAGACATCATCATAATGGATTCTTTTCAGGCATTCAAGGAAGAAACAATCATCTTACTGTCTTGAGTAGGAAAGGGATTCTTCAAGACAACAGGCATTTGAGAACCTTTAACGAATTTCAAAACCTCTGCTCGATGTGGGCATTCTTTGGTAAAATGATCCTCATTGAAAATGAAACAAGGATAGCGAGGTTTCCATTTTTCATCAGTAGATTCATTTTTATCCATTTTATCTTTTGAATTTTGTTTTTTTTTCTTCTTCCCCTTCCTTTTACTACCATATTTTAATTTGGTCGTAGATGATTCTACGACATGGATATTGGCAGAAACTTCAGCAGAAGAATATCCTTTCGGGGAATCAGGTAACATTATTATAGGAGAAGAATTATTTGAATATTTCTTCTTACTTTTAGTATTATCTGAACCAATCATACCATCGGCGACATGAGACCCTGAAGGAGCTACAATTAATCAGGGATTTTTTCATATAAAGTACCTAACTGCGTATAGATGAGGTCAAGGTACTGAGCCTGAGCAATGATTTGCTCTTCAGTGACAACTCCTTCCTTAGCTACATCTTCAGTGATTTTGGGTAACAATGATTTAATGAACCATTCCGCTAAAATTTGATCCGGAATGGAAACTTTCACTAAATACCTTCTACATTTCCATTCATGAATATGATCATAAATATATGTGGATGTGGATTGTTTTACTGAAGTTAATAGTTCCGTGCCATTGTCGTATCTAACAGGCAACTGAAAATGAGTTAAGAAAGCAGTGGCTAACTGACTGAAATTATTAAAAGAGCCTCATGGTAAATCAATGTACCATTTGGCAGCAAGACTAATAAGAGTTCGTTGAAAAAGCCGCAATCGAATTTAATCATCAATGGTTGAATTAGATGCACACCAGAGGTGATAAGTCATAACGTGATTTGATGGATCCTCTCTTGACTTACCCTCGAATTTCGGGATATCACTGGGCAACTTACTAGGCATTGGCGGCCAATACAGAAGATAGTAAATCGGATCATTCGTAAGGCGCAACAAATCAGGTAAATCCAAGGTTGCAATAAATGGTAACTAATGGTTAGGGTCGTGAAAACCTTGAGTAATGAGACTAGTTCCAGGAGGAGGATATCTAGGATAACCAGGAATTAGATTTGCATTAGGAAATTTATAACCTCCTAGAAAACCAGGATTAACCAAACCAAATTGGGGTTGTTGAGGCTGTTGATAAGTATAGCCAGGATATGGTTGATACTGATAAACTGGGTTTTGTACAGTAGGACCAAATTGATACTATCCTTAGTATCGTTGATAGATGAATTGCGGTTGACTTTTGGCAATCGTACTTGTACCAGCTTGTCTTTCAGGCATCTGGACCGAAGTCTAAACTGTAGGTCTTGACTGTGGCACAGAGACTTGAGGAATTTGCACTGATGTAGGGATAGTAGAAACCGAAGCTATAGATACTCTAGAAACAGCTGTTTTAGGTTGAACAGAAGTTGCAGTAGTTTGAGGCGAAGTCTGAGGTGTGCTAGGCCCAAGCTGCTGAACTAAACCAAGTGCAGGGATTTGAATAGTAGGTTGGATAGGTTGTTGGGTTGGACCAGAAACCAAAGGCTATCCAGGTTGATTAGGTAACTGCACATTAGGTTGCATAGTCTATTGAGTTTGAGAGGGATTCCACACCATGTTCTTTCCGGGGTATGGACCCATAAAAGGTTGTGCATATGGAGGACCATAACCTGGTTGACCGTAGGGTTGATAATTAAGTGGTACATTTCCAGCTCCTTGTAAAAATGATTGACGAGAAGGTAGTTGGAGACCTTGAGTTGGGTACTGACCTTGAGGTTGATAACCCTGAGGCATGTACCGAATCTGGGGTTGATAAGCATCCTGAGGAATATACTGAGTCCGGGGTTGACCTTGGGGTATGTACTGTCCTGAAGGTTGAAAACCTTGAGGTAGCCCTCCAGCGGGTAACTAACTACCTTGAGGTTTCCCCCCAGGCAATAACTGACTACCTTGGGGTTGCCCCCTAGGCAGTAACTGACTACCTTGAGGTTGCCCCCCAGGCGGTAACTGACTACCTTGGGGTTTCCCCCCAGGAAGTAACTGACTACCTTGAGGTTGAGGATTTAGAATACTACCAGACATCATATGGATTTTCTCTACATTCAACGTTTGAGTTCCATTACTACCAGATGATAACTCTTGTTCCTGAAAAAGGAACATAAGGACCGCCATATAAAAATGTTTCCGGTGATTGGGAAAACATAGATCACTATGTTGACATGATCGATGAAGGATAATACCCTCTTGGTGTAGGATGAAAAGGAATTCGAGGTGGTGAAAAACTAAGACCCGGGTTTTCTAAAAAATTTGTTAATGACAAATACCAAGCGTCACTCCTAAAAGGACTGTAGAATATTGATTCACGCTCCCTAAGATTTAAAGTCTGTTGGTTTTCAGGAAGAGTTACGTCTTCGTTTGGACTGACAAGTTATTCAATAGAAATGAGGCCAGAAGGAAGATTTTGACTAATGATATTTCTTACCCTAGGTGAACCAGGATCACTAGAAGTTGGAGTAACAAATCCTGGAGATGGTTCCAAAACAACAGGTTCAGTGTTAGGCTTCAGAAATTTCAGGTTCTTTAGCTAATTCACTGGAAGTAAAAATACTACCAGTAACCTCAGAAAATGAAATTGGTTCTTGAATATACTCTATTGTTTGTATTTGATAATCAGGATGAAAAATTAGAGATGACACTCAGGTTTCTGGTGATCCAACTCTATTTTCGCTAGGTGATACGAAAGCTCACAACCCTTCAACTTGGCTTGGTGTATACTCAGGAGGTATCCCATGAAGTCTACGAGATTGTCTTGGTAATTCGGCCACGATTAAATATTAATTAATCACATGCAAACAAAGAAAAATTTAATAAAAACACCTAAAGTCTCTAAAGAAACAAATAGCTGAATCACATGCCTAAAAAGTCTAAGAGTTCAAACCAAGCACAAACAATAACTTCCCGTACTAAAAACACTAGTTGGTGATGAAATCCAACGTAGTATAAGTTTAATACAGAAAGGGCGGTTGGAACAGTTACCTCGACAACCTGCTTAATGAAACAGACTCGCACAATTTTCTTCACAAAACCATCTCGAGTGAAGAGAACCCCCCAGAGAGTCCAAGTGAGTCTAGTCGACGTCTACTCCAGGTACAGTGAGATCTTGCCTTCATCGTCACCTTAGGAAATAATCTTAAGTTTATGGACACTAAGGTTACCAATAGAAAAAAATACAACTGGGGGAACAGTCTATGATCCGATTCTACGTGCAAGGGTAGAGTAACAAAGCTCAATCCCCTTGAATTCTCCTCGACATGGTCAATCTGAGATTTACCAACAAGTGACCCTAGGCTCGTCGACAATGGTTAATCTGAGGTTTACCGTTTATAATACATGCAGATCTTCTATCTTTCCCAATGAAACAGAATTGATTGTCTCAAAGGTTCGGACACGATCTCGTGATTGACTCCTTTAAGAGAAGCTTCCTAGAATGTATCAATTAAAATTGGATTTATTTCCTACCGCAAGATGTATCTACTTGTTTGTTTTAACTATCTTGGAGAGTTAATTACTCCCTACTCCAAGATACTAGCCTAAGCTATATTGGTGATAAGAGCCCTAGAAATAGAAAACATTACTAGATCAATTTTAATTAAGTGTTTCTTTTATGGGTTGTTCTTTAAGTCAATAGGTATGGAAATGAAACTTTGATGGTGTGAAGACTTGATTCCAAACACACTAAAAAGTGCACCTAAAATCATAAGCAATTCGTTTTTCTTTCAATGAAATTCTAGCTAAAAGAAAGATATCGAGAATGCAATTCTTTAAGAAACAATTATTTCTTTCAACATGGAAATGGAAAGAAAACCTTTTTGTTTTTTAATAAGAACTCAAAATGAGACAAATAATTAATGCTCACAATAAATCCCTTTCAATTTTCAACACTTGAAGCTAAAAAAAAAAAAAAAAAAACAATTTGCTTCAAAAGAGATCTATAAGTTCTAAAAAAACACTCAAAACTACAAAGACTAATTTTGAGATCTAAAACTTTAAAAATCTAATTGAATAAAAGCTTCAATTCTTTTTTTAGGACATTTTACTTAGTTGTTCAGTAAACTAAGGATTCATTTGCAGAGAATAACGAACCAATCAAAAAACATCCAGACATGTTTTCTTTTGTAAAAATCAAATTCAGAACTTATAACAAAGTTTGTTCAAAGATTTGCAATGAGAAAACTAAATATATTTCTCACAAAGGATAGCTTTCACAACCAAGTCAGACTCATCAACAAGATGAAAAGACACGAGGGTGATCTAAGGTTTCTCAAGCTTCTGATCTTTGAGTCACTATAGAGACAAAGTGAAAACCACTTCAAGCATGCAAAATTTCTAGAAAATCATTCAAAACAAAAATACTATCGGAACTCACTCACAAGAGATTTTTGATAGGAAAAATACAGATCTAGGTAGACACTAAAAATCCTAAATCAAACCTAAAATTAACTGGAAGAAGATATCTTAAGTTTTTCAAAAACATTTACAGGGTACGCAGGCTCTAGAAGCAAGGTGCGGTCCCGCACTGTTTATTCAAGAAAAATGCAGATATGTCTGCATTGTCTATGAGGACAAAGTGTGGTCCCCAAAAAACTTAAAAAAAATAAAAAATACTTCACGATTTTTGGAAGCTACCTAAGCCAATATACATCAATCAAAAACTAGAAAAAACAATTTTCTCAAGTCAAAACAAAGGAGAACAAAAAAATCAAGTCATCCCCAGCAGATTCGCCAATTTGTTCGCTGGATAAATCGATTTTGCAGACAAGACCGATCTCCCTAGTATCAAAAGATAGTCTAGCAACAAACAGACAAGCAAACCTATCTTTCTCTAGACATATGCGATTTATAAATAAATACTACAAAGGTGTTAAGATCCTACCTTAGATCCAATGCTTGTTCATATTAGTCATCCTCCAATCGTTCGGAAGAGTTATCATTGAAGACCTGCAATCACAAACAAGCAAACATTAAATAGCACCTGCATAGAAAATATTATAAATCATGCCTATTATGGTGATCAAGGAACCCATAAAATAAACAATGAATTAACAACTTATTGAGAAAAACAAATATTTTTGTATTAACTTTGAAAAGTAGAAGAACTTTACAACCTTTTCAGCCTTGATGTTGAACAAGTTCTTCCTAGGGTTCAAAACAGGAATTTCCTTTACTTTGAGAAGTCTTGCACTCTTCCAAATGAGATTCATAGAGGTATGTAATCTCTCCTCATAAAAACTCAACTAAAGAAGACTAAGTTCCAACAACATTTTTCCTCAAAAAATACTAAGCTTCTTACTCTAACCAGTTAACCAGCTCAATGCTTCTTTTTATAGTGTAGAGGAGGAGGTTATAGCTCCACCTATGAAGGGATAGAATCCTCCAAAGGAATAAGCTCCTCACATCAAGGGATTAGCTCCTTAAGGTATGGGTTACATGAACCTTAAAAGAGCGAACTTGCCACCTCAAGATTCCTTCCAGAAGCTTCTAGAAATAACTAAAAGTGAGTTTTTTCATAATATACTTGCACCCTTTTAACTTTTACAGGGGTCCGCACCTTTAACACAGAGACAGTGCGGTCAGGTGCACCGGAGACATGACCATTAGGTGCAAGACCGTAGGTAAGACAAAGAGAAAATGCGGAACCAGAGTTTTAAAAGCTTTTGAGAGCTTTTCTCTTATTTTCAAGACTTGATATGAGGAATTGATGTTTTAGACTTGTAGAGGATGAAAGTATGAGTGGTAATGAACTGACACAGATAGAAAAATGTCAAGGTGACAATTTTTAGTGCAACATGCCTATATTCTACCCAATATTGCAGAACTGACATCTCTGACTGTACTGTGGTGCGATGAGTGCATATTTGGTGATATCACATAGGTTAATGCTACCCCAATTATTTCAAAAAGCGTTCAAGACTGCATTGTTGCCTAATATGTTGCATATGGGAATGTTGCATAGTGAACACTACTTGACATTGTAATGCGATATTTATGCATTCATTCCTATGTCAAATTTTTATGAAATTTAAATTGCATGTGCATTCATTCAATCAAGCATTGCTAGCAACCTCTACAGCATGATGGCACATCATTTCCATAACTGGACTCTACGTCGTGATTCCATCTGTTGTTGCAATCTTCACAAGTGCTTTTTCAAATCCTGGCAGTGAGGAACCCAACATTCAGATTCCTTGCAAGATTGAGCATGCAATTGTAAAGATACCACATCTTCTTGCAAAGATGACAACATCCTGAAGCACAAACTCTACACTTCATTTATCATTGCTTATACGTAGCATGTTTGCATCACTCATATTTCTCACCTAGTAACAACGTCCCATTACAACTTGTTTGCAGCTTGTTTGTAGCTACTCCCTCCATACGCTGCTCCCTCCCTCCATACATTGTTCTCTCCATCCCTACTAACCATATATACGTTGCTCCCTCCATACACTACTCCCTCCCTCCTAGCTCCAATCCGCTCCTCTCCCAATATTTTGCTCTCCAGTATCATTGTAGACGTGCTCAGGCATCTCCATTTTGGTTTTATGGGGTTTTGAACAGATAGGAGTCCTTTAAAGCCACAGAAGATAGAGTCCTTTAAAACAATACTGGAAGATAATTTTTTTTTTACCAAAACTACATTCATGATCAAAATTGCACTTTTTTTTCTTAAGAATTTGCTATTACACTGTAGAAGTGAAAATATTTTATATATTAGCAACAAAAGTATATTTTTTTTTTTATAGTTCACAGTTTTTTTTTAAATTCACTCATTAATATATATTGTGGGAGTGGTCCTTACTGGGAAGGAAAATTATCCTGAGTGGTCTCAGAAGATCAAACACACTCTCATTTTTAATGAGCTATGGAAAGGAATGTGTGTTGGAGATGGAGACAAAGATCTAGAATAGCCTACCTTAGACAAGGAATTCACCATTTGGGAAAATAAGAACAACAAGGCTTATGCATTGATTGCAGCATTAGTAAATGAAGAGGTGAGTCGCCATATTTTTCCATTTTCAAATGATTTCAAATCCTTGCAAAAATTGAAGGAAATCTATAACTCACACTCTGCACTTGAAGTTTTTCAACTCATGATTAAATTGTTCAACCTTGAATTACAAAATGATGATGCTCTTTCTCTTGCATCAGAATTAAAATCTATTATGCATGATATCAAAGTCACTAATGTTGAACTAGGCATTCCTCTAAGAGCTTTTCTCAAGGAAATTTATACCACTTACTCAAATTATCTTGAGTCATTGCAAGCAAATGGAAACCTCAAAGATATTACCTTTGACTCCCTTATGAAAAAAATTGTTGAAAGAGAGAAAGATTTTGGGAAGAAGATAGCTCCTCAGTCTTCTGAAGAGGTTGTGTGTGTTACACATAGAGAGAAGAATTTTGCTCAATATTCTTCCAAAGGAAGAGGTGGTCGAAGAGGAAGACGAAGAAATTTTAGAGGCAGGGGGGGCAGACACTCTCAAGGACAAAAGTCATATTTTCATTGCATACGTTGCAAAAGATATGGATCACATGATGCATCCACATGCAAGTTGCCTTGGGACAAAGTTAAGCAGGAAAGAAACCAACCCAAAGGTAAAAAAATGACAAAGAGAAAGGTAAAGCACTCGAATCCGCTCACTATGTTGTGGCACACTGTAATATTGGAGTAAATGAAGACTTATTTAATGCTTCACTTGCTTCTTGGAAAAATGGTTGGTTTCTTGATTCAAGAGCAACTTGCCACATGACTTTTAGAAGAGATTTTTTTGAATAATTTACTGACAATGTTGATGGAGTAGTATACTTTGCAAATTAATCAAAACTCAAGCCATCAGGGCTTGGCACAATCAGGCTTAAATTTCCTGGTCTTCCAAACTTTCTTTGGCATCATGTTTTATATCTCCCAAAGCTAAGGAGAAACTTGTTGTCCTTGGTCCACATCCATCAGCAAGGACACTCCATTCATATGTTTGATGGTAAGGTTGAGGTGACAAAAGCATCAGACCACTCAATTGCCATGATGGGGATAGAACAAGAAAGGTTTCTCAAGCTGCAAGGTACCTCTTCTCGTGCACAAAATTTCTCATACAATTCTCATTATGAAGAATGTACATTTCCATCAAGTTTATTATGGCATGCTAGATTGGAAACTTGAACTATGACAACCTCCTCTTGTTGAAGATAAATGATGTTATTGGTTTGCTTACAATTCCTAGGAAACTTAAGCAATGTGATGTTTGCATTCTAGGAAAGCATAGCAAACAACCTTTTCATGATTCACATTCCAGAGCACATAGAAAACTTGAACTCATTCATTCATATTTATGTGGTCCAATGCCTATTCCTTCTGCAAATGGAAATAAATATATGATGACATTTATTGATGACTACAATGGAATGTGTTGGGTTTATTTATTAAAGAATAAATCTGATGTTTTTCAAACATTCAAGAACTTTCATACATGGATTGAAAATGATGCACAATCTCATATTGGCTATATTCGCACTGATAATGGAAAATAATAGACTTCAAATGAATTTGAAGACTATGTTCGCCAACATGAGATCAAACATCAAACAACTGTGCATTATAATCCCCAACAAAACGGAGTAGCTAAAAGAATGAATCGGACAATCTTAAATATGGTGTGCTCCATGATGTTTTTTTATGTGATGTATATGTAACGAATATATGCCCATATAATGTTATTAGATAAAAGACTCCTTATGATCCAGACTTAAACAGGAACACAACAAATTATAGAGATAACCATATACACAAGATGCAGCGGAAATAATACTTCATTTCATTAATGGAAAATACTGAAATATGCTTACAACCAGAAATGGAAATAAACCAGCTGGGGCGATGGTAGCTTATCTCTGAGAAGATATGTGTGGCTACATGCCTCTGAACTGTCTTACAATGAGGCTCAAAGGCCTATTTATTGTTGAGAAACAATGGAAAACCCTTCACATTCCAAAACCTAACCCTAAAAGATGAAACACCAAAATGTGGGCCCCATTTTTGGGTAATTTGGTACATCAACTTCCCGGGGTCGTGAATTGGTTGTGTTATCTCCATTTGACGTGCATGATAGCCCATTGGAAATATCTATCTGAGGACTACGACGGAAAAGACGATTTTTAGACAAAAAATCGTTGGCAGTAGATTTCCCAAAAAACGTCATTTAAGGCCTCAAAACGGCTTCAGAAGTTTAGGACCCGAAAAACTGCTAAAAATATTAAACTGTGCTATAATTAAGGAAACTGAAAAAACTGAAAGAAGCACTAGAGGGGATCCAAGTGGAATTAGTGGGTGGCCAACAATATCCACCTGGATCACCTTATGAAATGTGGTATGGGCACATTCCTCGGTAAAGAATGTCAGGGTCTTTGGTTCCACATGTTATGCCTTGATACCAAAGGTACATAGAAACAAACATGGTGCAAGAAGTCATAAGTGTATCTTGTTGGGGTATTCAAACACCTCCAAAGCATATTGCCTCTATGACGAAGTTAATAAAAAGTTTGTTGTATCTAGAGATGTAATCTTTCTTGAATCATCCAAAACTGACAATGTTGTTGAGCAGAAACTTGATTGCTTGGATAGATTTGAAAATGAAAAACCATTTCAAGAATTTCATAACCAGATTCCACATCTTGAAGGGGGGATTCCTATACTAGATCAACCGGTGGAATCTTCTTTTGAAGCACTCTCTCCCGCATGAAACTCCAACAACGAGTGATACTTTGAGTGATGTGATTGACAGAACTGGGAGACTCAATCTTGAGTCAGTCCTAACTCAATAAACGAAGAAGCCTGGACCATCTTAGAAAGGTCCCCCAAAGTTGCTAACAAATACACTTGAATGTGTTCATCCTTATGAGGTTGGAAAGACAGGAACTAGAAATTCAACCCAACAAAATGGAGGTGATGTAGATGAATCTGATTCACCTGTTGATATGGATGTTTCTTATGATTGTGAATTCAATTTGTCTACAGATTTTTAACGAACTTCCTTCAAAGAAGATGCTTCTCATGATGAATGGAAAGAAGCGATGTAAAAGGAGTATGATGCCTTGATAAGAACAAGTATAAAGTTGATGGCTCACTTGATAGGCTTGTGGCAAAAGGTTTTGCACATAAGGAAGGGGTTGATTATGGGGAGACTTTTGCCCCCACAAAAAAATGGGCTACCATCCGAACACTCTTTGCCCTAGCAGCTCAGAATGGTTGGAAAGTCCATCAAATGGATGTAAAAATTGCTTTCTTGAATGGAGATCTAAAAAAGAATTTTTTTATGTCCCAGCCTAAAGGATTTGTTGTGAAAGGACATGAACATAATGTAAACAAACTTGTGAAATCCTTGTATGGCCTCAAACAAGCACTGTGAGCATAGTATGAAAAACTAACTGAGCATCTTCTGAAACTCAATTTCAAACATTATGATCTTGATGATGCAAATTTGTTTGTCGAGAAAGTTGGAAAAACAATTGTATATCTTGTGGTATATGTTGATGATATTTTGATGACAGGGAACAATGAGAGCTACATTGCATCCATAAAGAAGGAATTGAGGAAAGGTTTTGAAATGATTGATTTGGGCTATGTTCATTACTATCTTGGTATTGAAGTAACTCAACATCCAAAGCCCATATTCCTTTCTCAAAAGAAGTACATTGGAGATCTATTGAACAGGTTTGACATGGCTGAATGCAATCCTCTGACTACTCCAATGGAACAAAACTTAAAGCTCACATCCATTGAAGGAAAATAATTTGAGGATGCAACAAAGTATAGACAGCTTGTAGGAAGTCTCAACTACCTCACTACTACCAAACCAGACATTTCATTTGTTGTTGGAATCCTCTCCAAGTTTATGAAAAAACCTTGTGAGGGACATTGGTCTACTGCAAAAATAGTTCTAAAGTACTTGAAGGGAACTCAAGACTTTAGTCTCAAGTATACACAAGTGGGCAACTTTAGCTTGATTGGATACTCTGATTCAGACTTCGATGGAGACAAAGAAATTGGGGTATCTACTTCGGGTTATGCTATGAGTCTTGGATGCGGAGCTATCTCTTGGAGATCACGCAAACAATCAGTTCCAACAGATTCCACAACGGACGAAGAATATGTGGCAGGAGATAAAGAAACAAAAGAAATTGTGTGGCTCAAGAAAATTTTGGAATATTTACAGGTAAAACAAGTACATTTGACTCCACTCATGATTGACAATACCTTGGCAATAAAGTTGGACAAGAACCCAAAGTTCCATGATCGAACAAAGCACATCAATACAAAATATCATTTGATTTGACATCATGTTAAGGCCAAAACAATCCATCTTTGCCATTGTTCCAATAATGAGTAGACTAAAGACATCTTCACCGAAGCACTTGGAAGAGAAAATATTGAAAGATATTGACGATGCTTGGACTCACCAATATCCCTTTAGATTAAGGGGGGCAATGTTGACACCTAATCATAGGGATTGGGTGAACAACTGTAAAATAGTGTAAATAAATAATAGAGAAAATGAAGAGTCATCGGGAGATGAAAATCAACAGTAACTCCCTCTTGTATATAATAATGAACAACCTAAATGAATAATACTATCTCATTTTGAGGAGTTACCTCCTGGCCTGATAGAGATCTTTCCAATGAGGTATCATATGCATCAAATAGAGATAATATGACCAAGTTACGACCCCAAGAAGTTGGCTGCCCAACTAACCCCAATGGGGTCAATAAACTCTTGGTGTTACATCTCCTCGGGTTAAGGTTTTGGTATTTTAGGGTTTCCTCTTATTGTTCAATAATAAAAAGGCCCTTGAGCATCATTGTAACTGATTTCAGAGGCATGTAGTTTCCACATCTCTTCTCAGAGATAAGCTACCATCACCCAAGCTATCTTATTTCCATTCTATTTGTAAGCATAGTTCAATATTTTTCTATTAATGAAATGAATTGTTTTTCTGCTACATCTCTGTGTTTATTATTATATGTGTAAGTTGTTGTGTTCCTGTATAAGTTCAGATCAAGAAGGGTCCATCAAAAGTATGAAACATGGGTACTCCTTCGATGAGGAATTAAATTTTGCATCCAACAAGTACTCCCGCTCGGAATTTTATTAAAAACTTAGGGAGATAAGTTGAAAATAAGAGTTGAAAAAGTAGTTTTATTATTTTATTATTTTTTAATCTTTTCACTTTTTTACTCCAAAAATGGTGAATCATCCCCCATGGTTGACATCATCATCTTGAATACTATTGGTTATTATAAAGTTAATTTTGGTTGTACATTTTTCTTAGGAGGCCCATTTTAGACCTCAAAATTCCCCTAATAATATTCAAACAACTATAAACATACCATGTTAGATTAATCGACTAGATGACATAATAAACATGAAACACACAAACACCAAATAGACGACATAATCAAACATGCAAAGACCAAATATATGACATAAGAAAACTCATACCTTAATGTATCTCAAGGGAGGCTATCTTGTTTGCACACTCAAGCTAGATTAACATGATATAACTTCGCAACATATCAACTCAACCATAAATAAAGTCATGATATCCATAACAATAGCTAGCTAATGTAACACCCTCCTCCCACATCTACCCAAGCAACCAGCTAGTCGGGGTAAACTTGCAACAAGAGACCACTATGATATGATTCAACCTCCTAAGTCATGTCAAGGAAGTGGAACCAACAAAAGCACACCATACATACATTCAACAACAACATTAGCACTCTCATGAACCAATCCAACCTTTCTGCCAACCAGCCCCTGGGTTCCATTGAGGTTTTGGACCACTTGACCTCTAGACACTCTCATGCTATGGGCATGCCAGCATCCAGGGACCTCTGGAAACTCTCACAAGCCTACAAGCCAGTGTCCAAGGGCTATTTTGAACAATGTTGTGCCAGCGTCCTGTTGTAGCGGCTATAAAAACCCTCCAAATTTTTTCCTTTGCTTCGTTTTGGAGACCCCTCCTCAAAATCATAGCATATATCCTACTCTACTCAAGTACTTGTGTTTATTTGAATTTATCTATTTCTTAACAGCTTGTGTGCACTCACCTTTTCCATTTACTAACCACAAGCTAACAAAACACTTGGTTCACATCTAATCATTGGGATGTCAGGAAAAATTGCGTAATCCTGGAGGGTAGTCTGTCTTCTCCTCAAGAATTGCGTAGAGCAGCCCAACAGCTACCCTGCACTCAAAAAATGTGTAGAGCAAGCCAAACGACACTACTCTCTAGAATACACAGAGCAGGCCAACCATCACTACTCTCCATAAATGCATAGAGAAGGCGAGCCGACACTAATCTCCATAAATGCACAGAGCAGGCCAACAACACTGGTTTAGAAAATTGAGCAGAGCTGGCCAGCCAGTCGGGGCCACTCAGCGCAGAAAAAATGCATAATATTTTCCCTCAGTGACTTTCCATTGCATATGTTGTTAGGTTGCCTAGTTCCCTCTAGAGCTATACAATCCTTCCTTGCATGCTGGGCAACTTTCCAGGAAAAGACAAAAGTAAAAAACAATAAAGCATCCCTATATTTTAGGGATCTATTTTTAGCAATGGGAGTTACATGAAAAGTTGATTTTAGAAACTCCCCACCAAGTGTCACTTTTTCCTAGATTTGTGGCATGTGCATCATAAAACCTATGTTCACCAAATCTATTTAAATGACGCCTTAGAGCTCATTCTTCACATTTGATCTTGGAGCTCTAGCATTCTCGAGGCATCTAGAAACCTTCAGCAAAGTTGGCACAACTTTTCCGGATAAGTTTTTCTTTTCATGCCTTTTACGACTTTTTCTATCACTTTTTATTTCTTGGTTTGTACGAGTGTTGTTTTCTTTGTTTTATTGAACCACCACTAGTGTTTTAATGTATTCCAACTTGTAGAAGTGATGTTGCAAGTTTTTCATTGCATTTTCTTAATGTCACATGCATAACAATGTTACTACACTAACAATAACCATTGCGGAAATTCTCTTCATGACCTTCATGGTTTTGTCATTTGACTCATTTCTACACTTACTTTAATTGCATGCATGCGTATTCACTCAAATCTGCTCTAGTTTTGCACACACATCCAATCCTTCATGTTTTTTAGGATCCCCTTGGGCAGATATGGGCTGCCTTGGCCCAGATGCAACCCAGATCTTGTTTCTCCCAACATGCTTTGCACATTCCTGGCTATTAAGTTTCTGCCTTGCCTCCAGGAATTGCACATAGGATGCCCACCTGGGCTCCCAGTTGTGCTCTACGCAATCCTAGGAAGTAATGTCCCAATGCTGCCCACTGGAACTGTGCAATGCGTAGTTCCATCTAGCAACCCAACTTGACTAAACTATGCATTGTGCAGTTTCAATCAGTAGTGAACCTCTATGGATTATGCATTATGTAGTTCTAGTCAGCAGTGAGCCTCACTGGCAGCTGAGACTACACAATGCGTAGTTCGAGTTAATAGTCTCCCAGCCCCTAAGAGTCAATGCTGTGCAATCTTGCTCAATAGTCACCAATTTGTTTCCCGATTGATTCTCGAGTTGCTTTTTGTGTTTTAGCTGACATTACCTTGCTGTGACTGTCTTCTCTATCTCCAAGTACCATAGGTTTTTGAACAACTTTTAGCCAGTACATGTATCATGGCCTCCAAGAGAGTTCGATCAAAAGACATAGTTGAAAGCAGTACTATAGACGTGGTTGAGCAAGGGCCTATGAGCTTTCCTATGTACATAGACACACACCTATTCATTGAGAAATACATTAAGATCACATTGCAAGACATCAACACTATTTTTGCAGGTAGCTTTGAGGAGAATCTGGAGGACCGATAGGTCTATGTTTTTTATATTCATAAGTCCAGATTATACAAGGTTGCATGCAAGTATCCCAACTTCCCATGAACAGATTTGATCCACTAGATTGTCTCACAAATTGATCCTGAGATGATGATATTGAGTAGTGTCAGTGGAGTAGAGCTTGCGTTCTTAAGGAGAGAATATTATCAGTAGATATATCATTTTTCATAGTCAGTGAATAGGATGGATGCACTGTTCTACACTCCCAACAATAGCACGAATACAAGAGACATCTTCAAACATTGGGTAAGGGAGCCATCAAATTTCAGGACGACACTCAACCAGATATACAAGGCAAAGACACTCAAGAAGGCTTACCAATTCTTGGTCATCTTTGCATGCCACTTGTATGGCCAAGGGAGTATGAAGACCTTCTTGCATAGTTGGGATGTTATGTTGGATCAACTTGCAAGTGAAGGAAAACCATTCAAATGCTCCAACATGTTGGCTCTCCAGCTGAAATTGCATGTATCCAATGTGCAAAATCCAACAAAGGATCATTAGGTAAGATTCTTCATGTCTGCCTACCTCCTCAATGCAATTTATGCCCGTCAACAGTTTCTTGGCATGGGTTGCACATGGATACCTTAAGAGAATGTTGTGAATGTATATTGCAAGTTGCTCTCAAAGTGCAGCTACTAAGGATTCATGCCTAGACTATCTGACCACTTCATTGCCCCTTTGTACACGATAATCTTTGAACAAGATCTTCCTTGCATGTCTTAGGCATCAATGGAGGTGTTGATGAACATTGCAGAATGGTATGCCTCACTCGGTGGCATCTTAATTAGGATGTAAAACATGGAGAAGGCTCTGTGTTTGTTGCTAAGGTTTTCAGCAAAAAAGCTTTTCATGCAAGAGGTTTCATACCACATCTCGACATGGTTATCAACTGGATTGCACAGGAAGAAGAAGGTACCATGTGTTACACAGTTTTTTTTCACACCTCCTGCATTTCCCCATGACATACCTTGAAGTGCCTAAAGCATGACCATCATGCAGTGTACTCATTTATATATGTAGTTCAGATCCATCCTAAGACATTGATTGGAAAATTCCTTGATCTTTCCCTGAAGAAATAGCTCTAAAAGCCTATTTTGAGACTCATCACTCTTATGAGGTTAAAAACTGCAATGGTCACTTGTTGCATCATGCTTGACCTATGATGGCATCACTCTGTTCCCTTGCATATCCATGATGACACCAAAAAGGTAATTTTCCCAAAGAGGATGAGAATCTTCGTGATCTAGAAACTTCCAAAGCAGTGGGCTGGAGGTGGTTTCACATAGATGAGGTCAAATCCTCCCAATTTTACCTCTTGATCTCATCCCTATGACCTACCTCCTTGAGATGTGGGCCTAATCCTATATTTGGAGGACTCCTAACTCCCTCTCCTAGCCTATGAATTCCTCTTCTCCCATTCCTAAATGGTTGGGTGGGTCTATGTCTATTTGCACCCCTATGCTGAGGTTGTGCCTAGAGGCTATTCATAACACTTGGAGAAGGAATGCTCAGAGATTTTCTTGGCTTGGAGTTGGATTACCACTCAAGGAGAGCCTTTCAACATCAAGGGTTTGGTTATAATATTTCCCTTTATTTCCTAATAATATATTTCTTCTGGTTCATCTTCCAAAAATATACATGTTCGTGTGTTTATTTATCTTGACATTCCTTGATCAATTAAGTAGGTTGTTATTGGATTTTCTATTGGTTTTGGTATGCTTTGTTGTCTCTCGATCACTTGCGTAGAGACATAAATGTTGAGAGAAGCAGTAATAGTTTCTTGACGCAAGCAATTCGAGGCCCTCAACAAAGGAAATTGGAATAGCATTAGAACAAGGTAGGCCATCTCTTTCATTCTAATTTTCAATTATAACCTCAGAAGATGTCTACATGATTGTCACTTCAGTTGCTAGACCCACTCATTGGGCTAGAGGGATCATCACTATCTGTAGAGAGGATTAAACTTTTCAACAAAATGGCGACTCCACTAGGGAGCCTATGATCCTTTCCTTTGATTCCTTCACCTTGGATTTTTGATGAGTTTGACCAACCGTCAGTTTTGTAGCTTGTTTGCTTTTCTATAACTATTTTCACTTACTGGTGATTGCTTGAGTACATTAATTTTTGTCTGGTCTTGAAGATTTCTTATTTTTTTTCTTTCATTTTCTCGCCCATCGCGGGTTTACCTCTCACAATTGCGATGGCATCGCAGATGTTTTAATTACAGTCATGATGATCATTGTTTTGCCTATGATAGGCACGATCATCCAAGAGTATAAGAGAAAATAAGGTTTTTTTCTTCTTGTTTTCAGTCTTTGTTTCCTCTATCAATGATTTTCCAGAGTGTCTATGGTGTTTTTTATTGATTGTTTTGATTAATTTGCAAAATTTGTCTCATTGGCTTTGAAGTGAAATCTGATTGAGTTCTAAGGTTTCTAGTCAATTGGTCATCACTTACTGCTTGTTGGTGTTGTTGAGATTCTTGTTTTGTTGATTGATTGAATGTTGTTTTATGTGGAAATCAATTAAAAAATCATTTCTCATTTGTTTTAGCTTGTATTTTGAAATTCACTTTCCGTGAAAATGCATTGGATTAGTTGCATTGGAAAGTTATTTTTTGAGATTCATCATTGAAAATAGATTACATTTTTCGATTATTTAAAGCTAAAAACTGTATTAGGTGCATCAAATCATTCAAAACAAAAAGTAAAGAATAATTCCTATAAGTGCAACTTTGTAAAGTAAAACCATTTTTCTTTCGAAAAGTTGCATTTAGGATAGTTAAAACTGGAAATCATTTTTACTTTTGGCATTGCATTTAGTGAAATGAAAGATTGGATTTCATTTTCACATTTTTCATTTGGAAGACGAAAGTGAAAGTTAGTGGAAGGCATTTTGCATGATGCATTTTGTTTGATGCATTATTGATTGAAATTTCTTCCCTTGGTTAGTCTAATTGTCATTGAAATGGAAAGTTTTGCTTTTCTCATATAGTTTCATCATAGTTGTTCAGGTGACATCATTTTTAGCCTCAAAACTGAAACATAATTGAAGATAAACTTTAAAATCTATCAATTAACCTAAGGAGAATTTGAAAAATTAATGCTTCATACTTAGTGGTCTAGGCTATAGACGTGTTCCGACGTCTTTAAAACTTAGCAGATGTCGTTCACTCTTGCATTAGACAATGCTAACACAGACTTGTGCTCCCCATACCATCGAGTATATAAAGGGAGACCATCATAGGTTGCAAACCTTTATCCGTAGGAAGCTGAATCTACCACCCTATAAACGTGATACATCGAACATAGAATTCGTAGAGATTGTCTGCACATACGTAAAGTTCTTGGTAAATTTATTTTTTGAGGTGTATATTGCAATTCTTGATTACTTGGTACTCCTTTTGCCTAGAGTTACCTGAGTGGTCATTTCGATCTTTTCTGACTCCTTAAATTCGAAAAGATAATCGACTAGAGTCACCTTTTCGTCCTTTTCTCAACTCTTAAAACATGAAAAGCCCAAGTTTTTGTTTCAAATTATAAAATTAATTGACCGTGGAACAACAGCCTTCTTGTAGAAATACTCCTTAGAAGATCTTAGGTTGATACCAATGGCAACATTTCCTAAGTCTATCAGTCAAGGAAACTCCTCTGATGGGAATCCTATTCCTTTTCCTCTTTTTGGAAATACTGGTGCTCCCTATATGGCGATATTGTCCCTTCCTAAATTAACCATTGGTTTGCTAGTTTGGTTATTTTCAACCTCAGTAGTTCTGAGTGTCCAAACTTCTTTTCAACCAAGTTCTTCTCCACATGAACAACATCAACCTCATGTTGATCCTAAAGTTGACCCCTTCCCTGCTTCACCTATTTCTTCACCTTGTTCTTCTTGTTCACCTAGTGAAAGTCTAGATTCTAGTAACTAGGAAGCTAAGAAGAAGAAGAAGAAGAAGAGGACGAAGAAGAAGGAGCAAAATAAGCAAGGGGGAAACCAAGCATCCATTGCTACAAATGAAAATGATGTAGGAAAATCTTCCAATCAGCCCCAAAAAGTAAAATTCACTTGCATGCTATGTAAGGGTGACCACCTTCTTCGAAATTTTCCTAGTATTCCCAAGGTCTTAGAAGTGTGGTCTACAAGTTCACATCGAACTTTGTTATCAGCCTCTCGCAATCATGATGGTAACAGTAAAGCTCATGGGAAAAAGGGAAGAATCAAATTTCCATGTAAGTTGTGTGAAGGTAATCATCCCATTCACCTTTGTCCTCTTATGGATGAAGCTTCCAAAGAGTTGGAAACCCTTCTAGCTTCTCAAACTCGTCTTCCGGTTGGTTATCGAAAGCTTTCCCCTGATCCTTCACTAGTTGATCCAGTGATTGATCAAAATCCATCTTTGGTCAACTCCTCTCTCTCTGAAAGTGAGTCTCGTGAGTTTGTTCTCGACCAGTCATTAGTTGAGAAAATGGTAGACTTGACTCCATCTTTAGTTAACGTACCTTTTTGGTAGAGAGTGAACCTCATACTGCTCAAGTTCTTCTAGTTTCTTTAGTTTCAAATGAATTGGAGGGAAATCCTCTTGTTCCTGAGGTGCATGAGAGGAGTTCTCTTGTTCCCATAAAGCAAGAGGGTCATTCTCTCATTCCTACGACACCCTTCCAAGTAGTTTAGTCACTTCTTTTGATTGGAGTCAACTTGAAAGATATTTTCTTCCATCTTATGTGTCTTTTTAGATTATAGTACATGCATACCATATGATTGTTCCTAGCACAGTCATAGATGAAAAGCATCTGTTATCATTCTATCATCAACTACTTGGACATATTTATGTTCTCCTCAGCTTGTCCCCATCACCTAGAATATGTTATCTATTAACAGAGCAACCAGTAAATTCTTAGGGATCCTTCCTAAGTTTCTTATTACTTTAGGAGGAAAGACTATCTATATAGACGTGATGGTTATCCAAGGCCCTTTAGATTTTAATCTACTCCTTGGCCGTGACTATGTTTATGTCATGTGAGATCTTGCTCCTTCCCTCTTTCGAGTGATGTGTTTCCCACATGAAGGAAGCATTGTGATCATTGATCATCTTACATTCATTGGTCCTAAATCAACTCCCACTCAACCATCATCCCTAAATGATTCTTATGTGCAAGCAATATCTTCACCGTCACAGGTTAATTATGTGGCTACCTATTCCATGCCCACATCTACTAATGATCTAGTAGGTGATGTAGTACATCATGTATTGGGAGCATTGGAGCCCAATTTTTAATTTAGGTCCCCAGGAACATAGTTCCTTGTCTTGTGTCAAGCTCCTTAAATAATGAAATAAGGGATTTGGAGTAGAGTTCCTTATCTTTTGTCAAGCTCCTTAAAAAATTAAACAAGGGATGTGAGGATAGTTCCTTGTCTTGTGTCAAGCTCATTAAAAAATGAAACAAGGATCATGGAGAAGAGTTCCTCGTCTTGTGGCAAGCTCGTTAAAAAATGAAACAAGAGAGGGAGCAGAGTTCCTTATCTTCTGTCAAGCTCGTTAAAAAATGAAACAAGGGAATGGAGAAGAGTTCTTTGTCTTGTGTCAAGCTCCTTAAAAAATGAAACAAAGGATATGAGAATAGTTATTTTACTATGTCAACCTCGTTAAAAATGAAACAAGGGCTAGAGAAAAGTTCCTTGTCTTGTGTCATGCTCCTTAAAAAATGAAACAAAGGATATGAGGATAGTTCTTTTACTATGTCAACCTAATTAAAAAATGAAATAGGTCCCCATGAGGATATTTCTTTTACTGTGTCAACCTCATTAAAAAATGAAATAAGTGTCATGAGGATGGCTCTTTTCTTGTGTAAATCTCATTAAAAAATGAAACAAATCCCCTTCCCATTCGAGTCTTTGATTAGATCTTGTAAAATCCCAGTTGAGTCTTTCACTTGATCTCGTAAGTAAACCTTCATTCCATCCACCTATTAGTAACATGTAGCCTACTTAGGTGAATGAAATGAATCTTGGGGGCCATGTACCTCAGATTAAGTCATTTCACTGTGGGCATGAAAAATTATCTCAAGCATAGTTTATCTTTGTTTCAAGCTTGTGTAAAAATGAAACCAAATCCAAGAATAGTTTGTTTTTGTTTCAAGCTTGTGTAAAAATGAAACCAAATCCAAGAATATTTTTTATCATGTTTTAGTATTGTTTAAAAATGAAACCATTCCCACTTTGCATCTCGTGATTGTCATTTTTCTCAGCTGATTTTTCCCACATGAGCCTTGGTTTGTCCATTCCATCGCCACCATCTCTTTAGCGATCATTCGCTTTCACTTCATTGTTTTACCCTTGCCTGAGGAACATTTACGATGAGTGGTCTTATTAGCCAGCCTATTGACCATTACATGTTTTTAGTAGTTCCATTATGACCGGAACCAATTTCTATCCTTTTATACCACTCATTCCTCTAGAAAGAGTCATCTTTGAGCTCTTTTATAACTCTCGAAAAATGAAAAGATTGTCAGTACTTGTTTTTTCGAACTCGTAAAAGTAAATGAAATGACATCTACTTAGTATAAGTTTAACCCTTTTTCGAACTGAGATAGACTATTATACGAAAAAGGAACACCTTAGTTGAACATGGCTAGGAGGTTCTCTCGAATATTATTTTCTACCTTTTTGGATTTGAGAGAAAAATTATGAAAAGGGACCTGATGGAGTTTTCTTTTTTCATCTCTTTTTCAAATTCTCTAAATATGAAAAAGACGTTGAGCTACTCTTCTATCAGAATCGTAAAAGTTAAATGATAAAGACTTGTCACCATGACGAGACCGAGCTTCTCCTTCCTAAGGCTCATAAAACTTACTAGGATGGATTCATCCGAGGGATGAACATATACGACAAGAATATGGTATCCTCTTCAAGCTTGTGTAAAAATAAGGAGGTACTCGCTAGAGATAGTGGGGGAAAAGTGAAGATGAAACATCCTTTGTATTGGTAGCATGTTGCTCTTGAACATGACATTCTTCTGCTCGTGTCGGGTTTGGGATATCCTCACTTATTCACTTATCCTTTCGGGCTTGGGTGATCCATTTTGCCTCTTATTTTACTATTCCACCTCGTCATTATGACCTTTGGTCCTATGTTGAGTCTAATGCTGCCACACTCTGGAGTCGCGTCACCAATATGTTCAAGAGAAGTCCAATCTGTAGTTATTTACTTATACATTAATTCAGTCATTGTTACATTCTTGAAAATTATTCCACTTTATTCCTTGTTTCATGTCGATGATGGGGGATTCATCATTGACCTCTTTCGACGGGTTGCTTCCTATCAACTTCACCTCATTATCTAGGAAGCTAACTTAGAAACTCCTTTTCAGTAGCTTACTGCTTTCATACCTTAATGGAAATTTCTTCTCATCCTACGACAAGTTTTCATCATTAGCCTTCAATCGAATGATTCCACTAGTGTTTGATTTCAGCTTCATTATCACATTCATGGATTGTACTCTCGTAACTTGAGAGCCATTGTCATTATGGGTGGTTCCTCTCGTGCCTATTAAAAGTTTACATCAATGGTTGGTAATCAGGTGGTTTTCTAGCATGTTCGACTATGACATGTTCATAGTCATGTTAGAATTTGTACTTTGATTATGTCTGGATGGAGCGCAAGACCCTAAGTCTTGTCTGGTATGACTCAGGCTGCGTGGAGTTATATGTTAATCATGATTGTACACATTTTTCTACTATATGAATGGTTGTGACCATACCGTGGGACTTTACATTTATGATGATCCTTCTATACAGATGGGTATGACCATACCGTGGGACTTTATATTTATTATTATCCTTGTTATCTTGATGGATGTTCCCAAACGATGGATCTTTTCATATAGTTTTCATCATTCGTATGGTTGTGTCCATGCCACGGATTCATGTCTTGATCTTAGATCTGTATATGTATATGTGTCCTTGATTTCTAGGTCTCTTGACAGTGTATGTTCTTGTCCTTGTAAGAGCTCGTGAAGCATCTTAGTCATCACTCCTGGTTATGCCTTCATGCTTTAGGGGGCATATGTTACATAGTATTTTGTCACACCTCTTGCACTTCCCAGTGATATACCTCGAAGTGCTTGAAACATGACCATCATGCAATGTACTCATTTATATATGTAGTTCAGATCCCTGCTAAGACTTTGATTGGAAAATGCCTTGAGCTTTCCCTAAAGAAATAACTCTAAAACGCTATTTTGAGACTTATCTCTCTTATGAGGTTAAAAACCATGATGGTCACTTGTTTTAGCATGCTTTACCTGTGATTGCATCACTCTGTTCCTTTGCATCTATGTGATGATCCCAAAAAGGTAATTTTCCCAAAAAAGATGAGAAGCTTCATGATCTGGAAGCTTCCAGAGCGACGAGCTGGAGGTGGTTTCACATAGATGAAGTCGAATCCTCCCACTTTGACCTCTTGATCTCATCCTTGTGAGCTACCTCCTTGAGATGTGGACTTAATCCTATATTTGGAGGAGTCTTAAATCCCTCTCCCAACCTATAAATTCCTCTTCTCCCATTCCCAGATGGTTGGTCAGGTTAGTGGTTGGGTTGTTTTATGCCTATTTGCACCCCTATGTTGAGCTTGTGCCTAGAGGCTATTCATTAGATTTAGAGAAGGATTTCTTGGAGAGTTTCTTGGCTTGGATTTAGATTACCACTCAAGGAGAGCCTTTCAACATGAAGGCTTTGGTTGTAAGCTTCCCTTTATTTCCTAATAATATACAACTTCTGGTTCATCTTCCCAAAATATACATGTTCATGTGTTTATTTAGCTTGACATTCCTTGATGAGTTAAGTAGGTTGTTATTGGAATTTCTATTGGTTTTGGCATGCTTTGTTGTATCTTTATCACTTTTGCGGGCACATAAACATTGAGAGAAGCAGGAACAATTTTGTGACACAATTGATTTGAGGCCCTCAACAAAGGAAATTGGACTAGCATCAGAAAAAGGCAGACCATCTCTTTCTTTCTACTTTTCAATTATAACCTAGGAAGATGTCTAGTTGATTGTCATTTCGATTGCTAGACCCACTCATTGGGCTAGAGGGATCGTCTCTGTTTGCAGAGAGGATTAACCTTGTCAACACTGTAGCCTATGCTAACTTTGCGAATTAGGTTGTACATGATCTAGAGTTTGAAAGAAGCGAGCGCTAAGGTCGAGGAATTCAAGAACTTTAAGTTCAACACCAAGAGTTTCAATTTGTATGATCCACCTAGCTTATGCAGGGACCATTGTGCGAGAGTGTACTATTCTTGGATGCATGGGGTGTGTTATTGGCCAGAGGAAGACCCTTGGAGATATTGCTATAACTTCTCTAGACTCAATGAACTGGTTAGCATGGCAGTAGAGTGGCTAGCAGCACTCAAGGTCACAGCACCATAGGGAGAAACAACAACAGAAGCAACAAGTAGCAAACCTGTGCAAGACAGAGGCAAGAGGAAGATTGTCAAAGGCATAGAAATAGAGCAAAGCTACAAGTTCAAGGCAGATCGAATTATCAAGAGCATAGCTTTGGAGATAGAAGCAAAGAGGCAAAAATGCAATAGGAGAGGAGTGCATAAAAGGAGAGATAAGCAAAGACTGGAAGAGATGGAGAAGAATTTGTAGGTAGTAGAGAAAAAGCTCAAATAAGAATAAGAGATGCACAAAAAAGAGAAGGAAGTGTAGCATGAGCAGGAATAGGAGGAAGTGCAAGGCACACAAACAACACAAACTGCGTTGATACAGGTTGAAGACTTAGAGCCAGCAACATATGAGGAACAAGGTGAGCATCTGTAGGAACAGGAACTTGCTCAGCACGATGAACCGATAGTAGAATAGATGGAAATGGAGATGGAGCAGCCGAAACAAGATCAGGACACTAATCTCATGCCAAAAGAAACCAAGGTCACTCCACAGGCTTCACCAGCTCCAGCAGTAGAGAAAACCCCAAGTGAGCAAGGGGTAACAAATGTGTACAACATAGTATTTGATGAGTAACAACACAAAGTTGTACAAGAATGTAGAGCACACACCCCAGATGAATACGCATCACCTGCATACTTTAAAGAATGGGTGACTATGTCAGATGTATGAAGACATCCAGATGCCTTGCTTGATGCTACAGAGGCTTATGCCAAAGCCACGAGATCGAGTGTGAATTTCTTAATAGAAAAAATGAGCGCATGGCTAAGGAGTTTCAAGTAGCCAGGAATAGAGAGGAACAATCAACAGGATCCACCAAAGTAGAGATGAAGAAAGCGATACTTGCTGAAGTATCGACTCTTGAGACATTCAGGTGGAGACTGTATGAAAAGTTCATCACCATGCACTAGGTAGCCATCCATCTACATGGTCATTAGTAGCGCTGCACTAGGATAAAACGAACACTCACAAACATACATGTCATTATTGAGCATGTATAGACATGGATAGTGAGATACAAGGGTGACCCACTTCACTTGTACAATATGATGAAGCCACAGGTAGATTTGGACAAAGCACACATCCGAATTTTGATTCGTTCGGAGCTATAAGGAACTCCCGCCACTCATCACCATTGTTGAGGCTTCATACGAACGGTTTTTCAGGAGTTGGATGTCATAGTGAGAAAGTATGGCACCCCTTCAATTGGTGCACTCATTGGGGCTAGAGAGAACAAAGTCAGAATAGAGATCGATGCATAATTTGATCAGTTGATGCTTATGGCCACTAGCGCAGATTTGGCGCAAGTCAACACAGATAACATGTGGATGTACATTGTCGGTTCGACCTTGCTCATGACTAAGCTGCACATGTTACAGGATGAGTTGGACAGGGCTTCCAAATCAGTATACCCGAAAGAAATAGAGGCAAGAGTTTGTTTCTAGGAAGGCATCATCAAAGATTTTGCAGACACTATTTCACACTATCAAGCATGACATCAGTTCGTCACTGAGGATCATGGAGAGGATGTTCATGGGCTAGTCTTTCTACAGCCATCTAAGTCTTAGCATTGTCTTGTTTAGCTGACTCAAGCCTATTTTTTGTCCCACATTTGTATATTTGGAAAATAAATTATTATTGTAAACATGATGTAAAGTGAAATTAAAAGTGTCATTAGTGGAATGCAAACAGTCATATGTAATGTAAAGAGTTATGTAACTAAGTTGAAGAGTCATGAGGGTATTCAAAAAGTCAGGGAATGTCAAGGGTCACCCCACCCTTTGTTATAAATATAACCTCATAACTCATAGAAGAGGCTTTTGGGAGCCAATATTTTGCTAGGCATTTCTTAAAGAGGGCTTGGAGAGTATTGTGATGAGTCTTGGCTTCTCCACAGTGCAAAGTGAGTACATCTCTTTGGAGGAGCAGACGATGTTGACTGTAACATTCCACTATTGGGGCTAGTGGTTGCCATGGTTGTATGTGTGTATGGAACTTTCACTTTTACATAATATAATAGAGCCAACACATTTTTATGCATATATTTTTATTGTAGTTGGACTATTCTAGTTGCTTTAGCAATGTTTTTTTATTTAACTTATGCATTCATGTATGAACTACTTTGTATATGATAGTATGAATCTCGTTGTTGGTTTAACCTCTCACCTTGGATTGTGGACTATTCCGCTTCCAACCTGTGATGTCATTTTTCTTGTGTGTTCCTTTCCGGCTGGGTACCATTACAGGCTTCTAAGGGACTAATTTGATAATCACTTGTGAGCGACCTCAGTTAATTAATTAATAAATGAAGGTATTACAAACTCATGTGCTTGTGTGTGTCTATGTTATTTTAGGCAATGGATCGATTAGATTGCAAAATCCACAGACACTTGAAGAATGGAAAATAGTAATAGAAACACAATAGGAAATGCAAGAACACAACATATTTAATAAGGAATTCACCATATTCTCCAGGGCTACGTCTCCGGTCCAGCTTCCAGTGGTGGCCTTCTTTTATTGTGTCTTTAAAGTAGAGATTTACAATGAGGAGCTCAATTTGAGTCTCCTGAAACAAATAATGTTTGGTAGGGTGGTTCTTGGATCCCCCAAACCACTAGAGTACACAGACTCTTTTCCTTACTAGAAATTGACCTCTCTGGTATTTAATGGGAGGAGCCCAATGTGGTGCTCAATTCCCGACAGATCCTCTCAGGGTTTGCTTGAACCTCTCAAGCTTTCTGTTTGCTCGATGCTGCCTTAGGTCAGCTCGGCTCTTTGTTTTCTTCTTTTGTCTTCACTGTCTCTTCTTTGCTCTCGCTCTCTCTCTCTTTATTCTCTTCTTCTCTCTTCTTCTTCATGTTCTGTTTTCTATCTATTCATGGCTTAAAGCCAGTCTATCTGATGACTATTCAATTCCTCTTCTGCCCCTTCGGTTCGCCTGCTACTATTCGTTTGTAGTTCCCTACCTCTGCATCATCGTCAATGGCTTATAGGGCAGTGGCCACTTGTCCTCTTACGAACTGCGCCAGCTCTACCTCGATGGTTTGGTAATTTAGTTACACTATGCAATGACTCATCTACTAACTCAGCAGTCAAATCGAACTTCAAACTTCTTTATGCCACAGCTTAATTCCCCTCGCAAATCTGGTTCCTCCATCGAGCACAATCTCCGCAGTCAGATCTGGAGCCCACAGATCCTTCGATATTTTCTCATTTCGTGCGGTTGACTCGCTCGATCATTAACGTGCAATGAGCAGTGGTTTTCTCTCTCATTCGCTAGACATGCATCGTGTGATGAATGGAATCGCTCGGTTTCAGCCAAATCCAATTACCACCCAATGGTGCCCCCAGATATACTGCCTATTTTGGAGCGCGGGACCTGCCTTTTGCCTTAGCACTTTCCCCATGGTTTCCCGGCATCCCATGTGATCAAGCGCTTAGGGCCTTTCCTTCTCGAGGGGTTTTCCTAGTAATGGCCTCCGTTTCTTGATCTAGGCTTCCCAAGTGCCAATTTTGCCTCCCGTGTGGACTCCATGGGTCTCGGCCAACACGCTTTGACCGTGGTCCTCGTTGTTCCTTGCTAGCTACAATCTGCCATTGTCCAGAGGTCTTCCTAATCGCTCTGTGTTCATAAATTTGAAGTCTATCATGTCTTAATACAGTCATGGCACTTTGATAACCTTCATGGATCCAATTCGGATTACGAACACACTTCCTTTTCCCTTTCGTGTGTTAGAACCTCCCCATGCATCGCTCTTGACTCTCTGTAAGGTCACATACTGGCCTCCGACAAAGAAATCATGCTTACATTTGTGCGTTATCACAGTCAAGGCATTTCTTTACTACTCACTGTTGGGACTCCTACTCCAAACGGTCTAAGGTCTATTTGGGACTTCTTATCAGGGAGATCCCCTAACATGTTGGCGGGTCCAACACTATTAACACATCCTTAGAACTTGAGCCACATTTTCAGGTCCAGAGCTCAAGCCACAACCCATAATTGAATGACATCTTCATAACAATAAAATAAGAGAGAAATGATAGTACAAATGCAATTACTTGAATAAGACCTTGAATAGACCCCTACTAGCCATGACAAGAATTTCGTTAAACATATCACAAATATTTGATCTACATGTGAAAATAATAGATCTGAGCATAAGGATGTCACCTTGATTATTTGCAGTCAGTATAGGTCTATCACCACCTATACCAGCCTCCTAAGAAAGTCTCAGACCTCAGCTCTTCAAAACAAGCTTTGGAAATGAGATAAAGACATCAAAAAGCAATGTAACTCTGGTTCCGCATTTTCTCTCTCTTTTGCCTGCGGGCCCGCACCTTTTGTTCAGAATACTTGCGTACTTATACGCTCTGTATGTAAAGGGGAGGGTGCATACCCCTGTGAAAGTCAAAAGGCGCAATTTTTATCTTAAAAACTTACTTTGGGTTAATTCTAGAGGTTTCTAGAAGGAATTTTGACGTGGATTGTTCGCTCCAAAGTGGTTCATGCATCCCAAAAGAGAAGGAGCTAATCCCTTGTTAGGAGGAGCTATCCTTTGAAGGAGGATTCTATCCCTTTGAAGGAGGACCTAGTAACTGCCCTCTATTGCACTATAAATTGAGGCATTGGGTTAGTGGCTGGGGAGGTTAGAAGCTGAACTTTTGAGGGTAAATGCTAGTGAAATCAAGACTTCCTATTTGAGCTTAAGAGGAGAGATCACATGCCTTTTTGGCTTCATTAGGGAGTGAGTAAAGCTTGTCAAAGTAGAGGAGACTTCTTGTTGGACCCTGGGAGGAGCTTGTACAGCGTCAAGGCAAAGGTTGTAAAGTTCTTCTTCTTTGAATTAATACAATCAAGCTCATTTTTCTCAACAAGTAATGTTATTTGTTTCATGGACTCCTTGACTTTCATGTTAAATATGTTTTATAATATTGGTTTTTTAGGTGCTATTTAATTGTTTTCCTTGTTTGTGTTTGCAGGTTTGCGACAAAGGAACTCATTTGGATCAAAGGACCGAAGGCATCCCCAAACTTGCGTTGGACATAAGGTAGGCCTTAAACACACTTGTTTGCCATTATTTATAAAAGCACATTTAGAGAAAGATAGTGTCTGGTTGGTTTGCTTGTCATTAGGTCCTCTTTAGATTCTAGGAAGGTCTATCTTGTCCGCAAGATCGACTCATTCTGCGTGACAGAAATATTTTTGGTTGGTTTTCTGTTTCTTTTTACCCACGCTAAAAGTACTTGCAGAAACTGAAATTGTGATTGAACAAAACAAATTGCAACTAGCTAAAATGAACTTGCTGAATGGAAATTTGTAGAATTGAAAAGGAAAGCAAGGAAATGCAGAATTGAAAGAAAAGAAATGACTAGTCTACTTTTGTTGAAATAAACTATTAGCATAATGTTGCAATAGAAAATAGAAGAAAGAAGTGATCACAGAATACTATTATGCTTCCTCATAAATGACACCAAAAAGGAGGTGAGCGCAAGTATCGCAGTAAGAAAGCTGCAACTCCTGGGCTGCCAACTTTACTTTTATCAACCTGGTAGTTCGTAACAAACTTGGAAGCGTCGGTGCTATATCCACAAGTATTAGTTCTCATTGCAGGTTGTCACTTGGTCAGCCGACAAAAGATCACTAGGAGCTCAACCCAACTTCTATAGATTTTAGAAGAAGCTCTATGTGTGATGAAAGGAAAGAAAGATTACTCTACAAATTCTATTCTAACCGTAAAAAGGAGAAAGACTGGAATGTAAAGCAAAACCTAGTAAACCCTAATTAACAAGCTAATTCTACTTTTGCCAAAAACACTATGAAAACCATGAAAGAAATGCCATTACCTACTCAAGGAAGTAAACAACATCTAACCATGATATTTCTAGAAGTAAATAAGCAAAAAACATATTTTTGGATTTTTATGTGAATTTAACATGCATTAAATTTATTGTGTGTGAGTGTGGTAGCGAACAGGTGGCATTAGAGGGCAGTTTTGGAGCTTAAGGGGATGTAGGATGATGTGGATGGGTCATGGGAAGTCTTAGGTGGCCTTCTAGAGGATTTTCCCACACTCAGCCTTCAAAAGTGCCTACAGGAAAAACTACAGGAGGAAAACAGGGAAAATACAAGAGGCCTACAGGAGGAGGCCGAGAGAAATTTTTGCTATTTTGAGGGCGTGAGAGTGGGTAGAAAAGGTGGATGAAGGTTGGAATGAGGTGTTAGGGTGCCTAAGGTATACCATGAGTCACCAAGAGAGAGAAAGATGATTGGTTTTTCTCAAGGAGAGAGGAAGAAGTTCTAAAAAAATGAAGGAAACTAGGGCAGAATTGAGGTGAGGTTTGGGAGACCTATAGGGCATGGATCATATGGAGGGTGTGATTGCTGGTAAGATAGCCTATTGCTGGCAGATATCTGCTGCATATAAACTGACAGTCAACCAAGAAAATCAAGCCACAAATGAAATGAGTGCATCCCCGGAAAAACAGAGTTTTGCATTAGAATGGCCTAAACTATGATGTGTTGAAGAAAATGTTGGTAAATGCTGTAAGAAGGAAAGCATAAAAAAGGACTATTATAAGTAATAAAGTGAACATGATAAAGGAGATATAAAGCAAAGCAAAACTGGACTATCAATCTACTAGAGAGCTGCAAACACTAGAAGTCCTAGGAATGAGGAAAATCTATGTTTTTGGGGCAACAAGAGAGTCTTTGCCTCAAAGCATGGTCTCGGAGGGAGGAAGGGAGGTCAAGGCACTACTTCCAGCCTTTTGAATATTTTCTAATCACTTCTTAACCTACTACAGAAACATAAATGGAAGCAAGCTACTAAATCATCAAAAGCAACCTATTCTTAACCATAAATGAAATGCATCTAACAACAAATTAATCTACAAACTGAAGTAAATCATACAAATACAAGTAAAGAGAAGCTTGGCTACTTGGATTGGGCCCTAACCCAAGAGCTTTAGCCCTCTGAGGTAACTCAGTGCTAGCTCAAAAAGGATTCCATCTTCATTATCAAAAATAGCAAGATTACATGAAATTGTCACAAAATAATAAGCTCGAAATTTGAGCAGAGTTTACACAAGCAAAAAAATCTGACCCTAGTGAGGCCCTAGGCCTTTCTACTTATACATCTAAAGCTACCAATAGCTTCCTTAAAATTAGGGAGGTTTGGCTCCCAAAACTCGAGATAACTATCAGTCACCCTCCACTTGCTCGACTGCCTTCTAGTGCATGATTCCACTGCTTGTACTCCGAGTTGAATGAAGGGGAATTCAAAATGAGGAGTAATAAATGAGGGGGATTCCTCCTATAGGTCCTCTCCTCTGTCTACTTTGAGTTATTGCTGTAGTTTGACCACTGGATCCTTGACTTTGACCTCGAAATCCATCAATAATCTGCATTAAATACATGTTAGACCACATGGCATAATAACTAACTCAACTCACCCTATATAAGCATAAATATAATCAGAAAATCATACAATAAGCTAAGAGAATGGTTGATTTGACTAGGTTAGGAGGTAAAATGAGCCCATATAATTACCCATTTATGAGGCTCATCACAATCCCAAACTTAACTATACCTCGAACATAACAACATATTCTTTTAGCTGCTTTCCAATGACTTTTATGTGGGTTTTGCATAAACCGAGCAATAAGGCCAACAACAAAGGAAAGGTCAGGGCGAGTATGGGTTAGATACAAACATTTTCCTACAAGTTGATGGTATAAGGTAGCATCAACTTCAGGGGAAGTACAAGTGACTGAAATTTTGGCTCCAGACTGAAAGGGAGAAGGCGCTAGCTTACAGTCTTCCATGTGAAAATAGTGTAGAAGATCACATGCATACTTGGACTGGGAAAGGGAAATACCTTCCTTGGATTGCAAGACTTGACGACCAAGAAAATAATGCAAGTGTCCTAAGTTTGTCATTTCAAACTTCTTTTTAAGGCTGGACTTCACATGGTTTATAAGGTTGGGATCACTACCAGTAAGAATAAGATCATCAACATAAAGAACGAGAATGATAAGAGACTTGTCCACTTTCTTGGTGTAGACAATATTGTTAGAATGACACCTAGAAAATCCAGTTTCTAAAAGAAAGCTATCCATTTTGGCATACCAACCCCAAGGGGCTTGCTTGAGACCATAAAGGGATTTCTTAAGCCGACATACAAGGCTTGAGTCTATTTGTATAAAGTGATTAGGTTGTTCCATATAGATTTCTTCATGCAAGTCCCCATGCAAGAAGGAAGATTTAACGTTCATCTGATGGACTTCCATTTGAAAGAGGCAGCAAGGGAAAGAATAAGGCAGATAGAGTTCATTTTGGCAACAGGGGAGAAGGTCTCAGTATAGTCAATGCCTTCAACTTGTGAAAAGCCCTTATCAACAAGACAAGCTTTATGTTTATCAACTTTTCCATCTGGTCCATACTTGATTCTATAAACCCATTTGCATCTAACAAGTTTTTGTCTCTTTGGAAGGGGAACAAGATCCCATGTATCTTTTGCCAATAATGAATGATATTCTTCATTCATAGCTACGTCCCAATCTGGATGGCTTGAAGCTTTTGCAAAGGTGTCAGGATCATAATTAGCTAAAGTTTGAGCTAGTAAAGAAGAGGCTCTATTGAACTGAGAACATGTACATCGCTGATCTGTAGGATCACGAAAAGAGCACCTGCTACATCCCAGTAGCATGGACCCATTTTGGAAGCTGAGGAGCTAAAGGGGAATCATCAGAAGGTGGGGGAGGATTGTCATCCTCGCTGTCATCATCTGAAGAAGAAATATTTTCAAGAGTAGAAGGGATAGAGAGAGGTGGCACATCCACCGAACTAGGCTCATAGGCCGATATATTTTCAACAAACTTTACATCTCTTGTAATGATTACATTTTTGGAGTGGAATAATTCTGTATCCTTTGACATCTTTAGAATATCCAACAAAAATACATTTGTCACTCTTAGCATCTATAGCTTCAATTTCTGTTAAAATGGAAAGTCCATGCCAAGTTATTCTTGACAGCACCAACTACTTCCAATGGTGGTACTATATTGCGGATTTACTTAGAAGTAAAGGTCTTTACAGAATAGCCTCAGGCCAAGAAACCAAACTGAAAGATGAAGATAAGGTAGCCAAATGGGAAAATAGGCAAGATCAAGCACATGGGTTGATAGGGATGTCTATTTCTCTAGACCTTAGATTCCATATTGCAGAACTTGATACTCCTAATGAAGCAATGAAATAGATCACTAAAGTTTTTGGAATTAAAAATGAACTTAGAGCCCATCAACTCGAAAATGAGTTGCTTACATTGGACCTCAACAATTTTTCTTCCATTGAAGATTTTTTGTCCAAGATCAAGACCCTTATACTTCTCTTGGAAGGTGTTAAGGTTAAGAAAGAAGATGGTAACCTTATATATTCCATTCTTACTAAGTTGGGACGAGCCTACTCTGTGTTTGTTTCCACCTTCCATTTTACAAGAGAAGCCTTCATTTCTCAAGGACAAGACTACAAATCCCCTTCCTTTGATGCCTTTTGTGATTCTTTAATAAGAGAACAAGAAAAACTCTTACATCTTGGTCTTCTTAATCTTGGAAACTCTTCTAAGAAAGCCTTAGCTGCCCAACAACAACAAAATTCAAAGAATCCTAAGAAGCTGTATTCTAAAAAGAATGGTCCTAAACCAAACAAGGGTCCTAAGCAATTTCAGTCTCAAAAAGAAAAATCATTTCAACAAAATGATAAGGCAAAAAAAAACAAAGGGAAGAAGACCGATAGACATTGCCAATTTTGTAATCGAGATGGCCACTTAGAATCCAAATGCTTTAAGAAGATGGAAGCCTTGGAAGCAACAATGAAGAAGCATAACATCCATTTGGAGCACTCTTCAACTTCAATTTCATCTTTAGGAATAACACTTTCTTCATGTGGTTGTCAAACATCTCAGTCTAGATATGCATTAAATGTATCTTCTTCTTCTAATTCTCATAAGTGGCTCATTGATTATGGAGCTTCTTATCACATGGCCAAAAGCAAAGCCATGCTTTCTTCTTTAAATGATTGTAACACCAAAAATATATATGTTAGTGATGATAGATCTCTTAGTGTTTTAGGGACTTGAACTGTTCATATATACAATGGTCAATTTAATGATGTATTATGTGTTCCAACCTTATCCTGCAACCTTCTATACATATATTAGATAACTCATTCAAGTGAAGGTACAATCATTGAATTTTCACCTCACGATGTTGTAATTAAGGACCTAAGAGATCCTAGACAAATTTTAGCTACTGACAGTGTTGATGATTCTACACGGTTGTATAAGTTTAACAACTTTGGGTCATCAAATCTTCCCTCGGTATTTGTTGCTCATAATGATGAAGTGAGCAAACTTTGGCATGAGTGATTTGGTCACTTAAACTATCGCTCCCTTTAGAATCTATGTAAAGAAAATATGATGACAGGTCTTCCAATGGTATCTTTCACAGATGGTGTTTGTTCCAGATGTGTACTCAGAAAACATCATCAGGATAGTTTTGAAAAACGTGCCTCTTGGCACGCCTCAGCCCCTTTACAACTTGTGCATAGTGATTTATGTGGTCCACTTCCAACTGTTTCATTCTTTGGCTACAAGTATTTCTTAAATTTCATTGATGATTTCTCCAGATGCACTTGGGTACACTTCTTAAAACTCAAGAGTGAAGTATTTAACATGTTCTTGGCCTTTAAGGTGTTTGTTGAAAAACAATCCGGAAATCAAATTCTTAAGCTAAGATCTAATAATGGCGGAGAATATGTTAACAACAAATTCATCAACTTTTGCACTAAGAATGGAATTCAAATGAAACATACTGTTCCATATACTCCACAACAAAATGGTGTAGCTAAAAGGAAGAATCACACCTTAAAGGAAATGGCTAATTGTATGCTTCAATCTAAAGGACTTAGTCTCAATTTTTGGACAGAAGCAATTAACTGCGCAAATTACATAATAAATCAAACTCCTACTAAGGTTTTAAAGAATATCACTCCAGAAGAAGCATGGAGCTCAATTAAACTAGATGTAAGTTACTTTTGTGTTTTTGGAAGTGAAGCATGGAGCTTAGTTAAACCAGATGTAAGTCACTTTCGTGTTTTTTGAAGTGAAGCATGGAGCTCCACGGAGAAAGTGCTATTCCTGACGATGAAGTTGAAGTTGAAGAGTGATCCAAATGGATGTTATGCTTCTTCATTGCTACTTCCAAAGCTTCCATCTTCTTAAAGCATTTGGATTCTAAGTGGCCATCTCGATTACAAAAGTGGCAATGTCTATTAGTCTTCTTTCCTTTGTTTTTATTTGACTTATCATTTTGTTGAAATGATTTTTCATTTTAAGACTGAAATTACTCAGGATCTTTGTTTTGTTTAGGACCATTCTTTTTAGGATACGACTTCTTAGGATTCTTTGAATTTGGTTGCTGCTGGGCAGCTAAGGCTTTCTTAGAAGAGTTTCCAAGATTAAGAAGACCAAGATGTAAGAGTTTTTCTTGTTCTCTTATTAAAGAATCACAAAAGACATCAAAGGAAGGGGACTTGTAGTCTTCTCCTTGTGAAATGAAGGCTTCTCTTGTAGAATTGAAGGTGGAAACAACCACAGAGTAGGCTGGTCCCAACTTAGTAAGAATGGAATAGATAAGGTTACCATATTCTTTCTTAACCTTAACAACTTCCAAGAGAAGTCTAAGGGTCTTGAACTTGGACAAAAAATCTTCAATGGAATAAAAATTATTGGGGTCCAATGTAAGCAACTCATTTTCGAGTTGATGGGCTCTAAGTTCATTTTAAATTCCAAAAACTTTAGTGATTTGTTTCATTGCTTCATTAAGAGTATCAAGTTCTGCGATATGGAATCTAAGGTCTGGAGAAATAGACATCCCTATCAACCCACATGCTTGATCTTGCTTATTTTCCCATTTGGCTGCCTTATCTTCATCTTTTGGTTTGGTTTCTTAGCCTGAGGCTATTCTGTAAAGACCTTTACTTCTAAGTAAATCCACAATGTAGGACCACCATTGAAGTAGTTGGTGCTGTTCAAGAATAACTTGGCATGGAATTTCCATTTTAACAGAAACTAAAGCTATATATGTTGAAACTAAGTGTTCCAATCGAAAGATCTCGAAAAATTAGGCTGATTGAAAAAAAACAGCTCTGAAAATGGCTTCTGGATGAAGAAGTTATGGCTTTTTGAAGAAAAGTTGTTGAAGATGTCGACGAAGTGCGGGAATGTGCGGAAATGAATGATAATGTTATATTTAAAAAAAAAATATGTTTTTTTTCCAAACTTAATCTAATTAGCTCAACAAAAATAAAGATTTGAACTCAAGACCTCTATTCTCATAAAGTAGCTTTGGACCAAGTGAGCTAGATTAAAATGTTAGTAATTTTTGGAAAACAGGAAGGGGGGTTTTTTGGTTTTTTGTTCTTTGTTTTAGTCACTGAAGCTTTGGGGTGCATGCTTACTTGAGGAAGCTCCTTTTTTCCTACAAAACAAAAAACACAAAACCCAACATGGACATTAAAAAAAAAAAACCTTACGGCTTGAAGTTAGCTTTAGCCGGAAACTAAATATTTTCCTCAATGTTTTTGATTTTGTGAGATCACACTTAGGCACGGTGGAAAAGAGCATATGCATGAGAAAAATCCTTCCTTTTTATTTCTAATTTTCCTTGGTCGCATAGAGTCACGGGACAAAGAGCATATGGAAAAATGAAAGGTATAGATTCGGTAATAAAAAAAACAAAGAGCTAAATAAACCGAAATAAACAAAGAGAAAATAAGTAAAAAATACAAATAAACATTATATACCTCCAGATCTTAAAAATGATGTAGCTAGGGCTACCAAAAATATTTTCACATCAAACAAAAGGGGTTCCTCACTAGAACATATACTCCTAACATAATAGAGTAGTCCTCTCGGCCTAAAAGTAGTCAGTAACAATAGATCTAGGAACCGACAGTTGGATGTAGTTCTATTGGCTTCAGATTTGGATGACCAATGGATGCAACCCTCAAATAGCTCTGATATCATGTAGGAATTTATAGGGTAGGTTCCTCAGACAGAACACCAAAGGACAACGCTCACAAACAAATCACAAACCAATACACCAGTATTGTTGACATGGTTAAAACCCTCAAAGAGGGAAACAATCCACGGCCTGAGCCAACATGGCCACTTCAGGCAATTTATTATTGAAAGAATGAAAACTTACATAAGCTTCTCTCATGAATGGTTACCCTACAAATGACCCTCCACGCTCTTTAAATAGAGATCATGGACCAATCGGGTGTTAAGCCATAGATCAAGTGTCGGTAATACCGAAGAGAGAATGAACCGTCGGATCACTACATATTGTGACCATTGGATTGTAAGTTACAAAAGTATATAGTAAAGAAACATAATTTACCTAACTCTACACTAGACCAAGTTATACTTAACTATTTCCTATGTGTCAGAATATCCTAACAGGAACCAACCCCTGAGAAAGAAGAAATAAATCCAACCATATCTTGTAATGCATTGGTCAGAATTACCACTCCTCAAACAATAAAGATAGAAGGACATATCAAGAAGAAAAAGGTAATAGTGTTGAGTGATTCGGGTAGTACCCATAATTTTATTCATTGTAAGATAGCTAAGGAATTGAATTGCTTCCTATATCCAGCACCAGAGTGTCAAGTAACAGTTGTAAATGGAGGAACCATAAATTGCTCTGGAAAGTGCCATAATATCAAGTTATCCATGAGAGAATATGTATTGAAGAGCCCAATGCTTTCCATTCCAATGGGTGGTGCTAGTGTTGTACTAGGAGTCCAATGGCTACAATCCTTGGGTACAATAGCTTTTAATTTTCAAAAACTTTTCATGAAATTTTCTTCGGAAGGAAAGGAAGTTGAATTAAGGAGTATCATAGGGAAACTAGGAAAGATAATCGACTCTAACGAAATGATAAAGTTTCTAAAGAAAGAACAATGAGGCGTGATTGCACAATTATGTTTGCTAATGGTTCCCACGTCGAATCATCTATTTCTCCAGATATCCAAAAAGTCTTGGACAATCATTCCAAGGTATTTGAGACTCCCAATGGTCTCCCACGTATTCATGATCATGATTATGCTATTCAATTGATTCCAGGAAGTGTTCCTCCAAACATCAGGCCTTATAGATATTCATATGCCCAAAGGAGTGAAATTGAACATATGGTTACCGAAATGGTAGAGGTTGGTATAATTATCCAACTAAATTTGATAAACAAAGCAATGGATGAACGAAAGAATGGTGAAGTAGGGTGGGAACTCATTCAAAAGTTACTGAAGATTCCAGTTCCAACAATATTTCCAGAACTTGACAAGGAACGAAAAATCATATTGGAACCTGAATCATTCACATAATTGAGAAGTTGACAGCTATGAAATTGATCAATTTCATAGTATCTGATCAAGTGGAAGAACTTACTCACTGGAGATTCCACATGGAAGGATGATAATTTTATATAGAAGCACCCAGAACTACTCAAGCGTTGAGGACAACACTTTTTGAAGGAGAGGGGCATGTTAGGTCCCTATACTACTAGTGTAACC
>APFE031554065.1:11612-54471 GCA_000404065.3 Pinus taeda | reverse complement strand
TTATTAGTGCAACCCCCTTATTATATTGTTGTGCCCATGTAGTACCCATATTGTTATTATTGTGCCCCATAGAAGCCCAATATTGTTATTGTTGTGCCCTTACATTATTATTATTATGTCGACTCTGATTATATTATGACCCCTTATACTCCTATATATAGAAAGGAGGTCTTGTCATTTGTTCATCGAAGAATTGTTCATTTGTGTAATGTAAAGGAGGCTTCCCCCTCGAAGCGTTTGAATTATAAAGCGTTGATCTATCTTTTCTATCTTTTTGTGACCTGGTTTCATGACAAAGAGATAATTATCCCTCAGGGAGGCCCTGTTTAGATTTCTAAAATACAAATACAATATGATCTCTTCATTATTATTTCTCACAGGAACCAAATTAGCCACCTAGTCTGAATATCTCAAGGGTATAATAATTTTAGCTTGAAGCATTTTCTTGATTTCCCTCTCTATCAAAGGGAGAAGCGAAGGATTAATGTGCCTTAGTTTTTGCTTATGGGGTTTAATTTCTTGGTTCAATGGGATCTTATGCTAAATAATGATGATATCATAAGTTTTCAAATCATCATAAGACAAGGAAAAAATATCATCATACCTTGTGAAAAGGTAAAGGTATTTATGCTTGTATCCCTTTGGAATCCCTTTAGCAAACTTAATTAGTTTTGGTTTATGATCTGTACCAATATTATAGTCCTCTATATCTTGTTTAGACTCCTCCCTTTCTGTTTTGATAGCCACATCATTAGCATCAAATCATCTTTCCAATGGGACTAATACCTTTGGGATTATTTCCCCCCTTCAACTGAATAATTTTTTTTCCTAGCCACAGATTCATCTCAAGCCACTTGTTGCCCAACTGCTTCAAATTCTTCAACGCCTTCATCTTCTTAGTCTATAACAGTGTGAGAAAAATCCCCTATCACTTCTAGGAATATTTTAATCTACACATCATCTTCGAATACCTACCAATACTTAATATTGTCAGGCACTGAAGGTCTATGCCTAACTTCAAATTCATATCTGAGAAAGCAATTTTGGGGGGGTATAAAAGTACTGGCTATTGTAGCCAAAGAATATTCCATTCTATTTTGATACCAATGAAAAAATTGAATATTAAAAGCTAGAAATATATTTTCAACTAGATCCCACACCTCATTTATGTAATATTTTAGCCTAGGATGTTTGGTTTGGAAGTAGTTTTTTATTTGTTTCACAATTAGTTCGGAATCTCCAAAGACCATCTAACATTCAATTTTTAAATATCTGGCAGCTTGTAGACACAACACCGATGCCTCATAATCAACAATGTTATTTGTAGCTTCAAATTATAATTTGTATGCAAGAGGGATGAGGTTTCCCTCAAGAGATTTCAACAATATTACTGCTCCATTTCCTTCCTTGGAGTAGGCTCCATCAAAGTACAACTTCCAAATACAACCAAATTTTGTTTGCTCCAAATTGTCTTGTAAGGGGATATCCACTTTGGTATTCTCTATAGATTTATCATCCATTTCTAATAGAAAGCATGGTAGGTCTTTTTCGAGGCCATATAATAGAGAGTTGTTTGAATTATTTTGTCTTGTGACAATTTTCACAAATTTGGATTCTTTGTACAATCTACATTCTTCTCCACCAAAGACTAGAATAATAGCATATGTGAGGTCTAATTTAATAGAACCTCCGAGCTTCATTTCCAAGGATCTCGATAGCAGCATAACAAAGCTTGCAGGAATATCTGCTACCACAATATCCATCACCAAACTATTTGCAGGAATTTGGACTAGATTGACAACTAGGTCTTTGATCATTCCCACACACTTGACTCTTTTGGAGTCAAAGGAATACAAGTCCTTATATTGCTTAGTTATTTTTAGATCTAGTTGTTCCATATTAGACAGAGGCATGAGATTATGAGAGGCTCTTGAATCAATCATGCAATTATGCAACAATAAATTGTGGATCACTAGGGTCACATATAATGGAGGAGTGGAAGGGTCCTGCTCCTCCACATGAGGATAAAAAATGACTACATGCCTTTCCTCCTATAAGTTAAGGTTGTCTTGAGATGAGGTAGTGAGAGATACATCCATGAACTAAGAAAATTGTTTTTTATAACTGGTTTGTTTCAATAATCTAGTCAGAGGAATATATATCTTGACCTTTTATAACTCTTTTTGTAGGTTGAAAATGAAAGGATTCCTATCAAATCTAACTTACTCATCTGGTTTGTTACTTTATTGATGTATTGACGTTTTTTGATCTGGTTTTTTCTTTGCATTTGTGGCTTCAAACTTAGAATTTGTGGGGTGCGAGACTTCTTCCCTAGTTGGTGGAACAATTTTGATATGTTTCTTCCCTTTATCAACTGGGTTTTGGGAAGAGAGCCGAGCAATTTATTCATTTCAATCCTACATCCTGGATCTTTTTCTAGACCTTAAATCATACTTCCTATGCAATTGAGTTTGCATGAAATATTTTTTTTTTCTATAATAAGCATATATTTTTTCTTCATTCAAAGAAATATTGTGATCATCCTCCTACCCTTGTGATTCTATTTCATTTTATTCTTCTAAGAGAGTAGAGTATTGGTTCTCCGATACTTCGATAACATCTCCAGTATTTTCTTCAGGAGCATCCTCTAGATACAGGGGAGGTTGAATTTGGTTTGGTTGTTCATTCCTTTCTCTTTGCAAAAGTTGAAAATGGGATCTCCTATATTGGGGATTAAAGTTTCTCTTAGGACCTTGTTGGATTGCCAAGGAGGAGTTTTGCTAACCAACTCCACCTTCATGAGTTTATTTAAAAGGTTCCTAATCAACTTATTCATTTCATCTAGGTTTTCTTCTTGGGAATCCTTTTCTTGGCTAGAGGACCTAGCCTATTCTTTTCCCCTTCTCTTATAACCATAATCTCCCTTTCCTTTCCACTTTCTAGTGGATGGAAAATTTGATTCAACCTCGAGAGCATCGGTCTGGATTTGATCCAACACGTGGGATGTACTCTATTTAAGGGTAAACCCAAAATATGGCTCAAAAACTCCAACAAATACCACCTTAGCTATTTCTTGTGGATGTTTAATCTCAAAGGGAAGGATGTTGTATAACTTATTAAATATTTTTATGAATTATGTGACAACCTCACTGTGTCTTTTCTTTATTGCATTGAACTTAGTGAGGAAATACCCATGGTCCATCTTCTCTCCCCATTTCTGCATGAACGTGTTCTCCAATTCCTCCCAAGTATTAATTGAGGAATTTGGTAAATTCTTAAACCATTTTCTAGCACCCCCATCTAAGGATTGAACAAATAATCTCATAACTACATCCAACTGCTCCACCTCAAGTTTTCAAAAAATGCATAGAAGACCTCAATATGTTTTTGGGCTGAAATATCATCTTCCTCAATGAATCTAGGTAGGATCTTAAGGAAATCTTAAGGAATTCCATTCATAGGACGCGATAGGTTAAGTGGGGAATATCTATTAAGTAGGAAGCTAGGGACAACAATATTTTGTAATAGAGGTTGGAAAAGACTTGCGATAGGGACCGATTGAGGAATTGAATGAGCTGTAGTAGATGATATGTGGTGCAATATATTAGTGGGAATTTGATATGGATTGGTAATAAGAATATATTTGACCTATTCAACTTCTGGGAAGGTTGGAATAAAACCTTAGGATGTTAATTGATAGATGGTTCTTCAAACTTAAGCTTTGAGAGGCAAGACCTAGGTGGAGAAAAATGTTCTTTTGAGAACTCTAAAACTCTAGATGAAGTTTGAAGGTATTTTATCCCAACTCTCTGAGAAATGGAAGTCAAGGATTCTGAGGTAAATACCATAGGTTTTGGAGTTCTTGGAGTTCTTTCTCTCCAAATTCTCCTGGAGACAATTCTCTTTGGGTGAAATACAGGAGGAGTTTTTTGTTATGAGGTATCTGAACGAGTATGAGGTCTCCCAAAAACTATGATGACCAACCTAAATTTTTTGCAGTGAAGATGCCTAGGTGAGAGATATCAACCCACAATGTACCCTGGGAAATATATTCAAATTCATCTCCCGAAGCAGTGTAAAAATATGTTTTGGTTCCTAGAGACAACCCCCAAGTTGATAATAGGGGTCAGTGCCTAGGACATCTTAAATTCCTTTTAGATAAATCTTTATGACTCAAAGGTTTAAAAGTATTAGAGAATTTTAAATTGGCTCAATAATCACACTCAAAGACCAAACACATTACACATATTGACAATATAATGTTCCAAAGTAGTAACATTTAGCCATGGTGGCCTACACATAGGTAATAAATATTTCTAAGTTGTTGTAGTATAGTTGAGTGAAGAAATAAATAAGGAAGTATGGTCCAAAGGGATAATCAATAGAATACTATGCATTTAACTTCCACAGATTAATGTATAGATAAACATAATTATATTAGAAACCATGGAGCACAAATTAAGGATTTCAATATTATATTTATAGGTACCATATGCCAAAACACGACAGAGATAAATTTGACATACACGATTTATTTCATGTAGCTATAATTACATGAATTCTAAGAGGAAAGAAACACATATGAAAATGATACACAGAGAGAAGAACACATACTCCACATAACAATGCTTGGAATCACCACAACCTTCTTCATTAAACTTTTAGAACAACATACATGCTTTTTTGTATTAGGAACTTGCCAAAATTTGCAGAAATAGTGGTCTCTTGAATAGAAAGTCAAACCCTTCAAATGATTTCCCTCTTCCCTCTTATAGGGAGAGCTATGACAAAAACAATTACAAAAATATATTCTAGTGCGATAGTTGGCTAAACTAATTAGTTGTGAAAGTGTGTTGGAGGCCTAACTATTCTAATCATTATATACCAGCTTGATACCTTCTTGAAAATAAAATATATACAAATTTCCAAAATGGAAGAGATATGCTATGATTTTTATATCAAGAGAGACCCTCAATTCAGGCTTGCTTGATCCTTAGAAGTGGTTCCATGCTCCACTATCCACTTTCACCATGATTTTTATAGGTTGAGGAGTATCACCAACTTGGGAGGAGATTGAGTATTGATCTATGTTTGACTACTGAATATAATTTCCCGTAATAGTTACAACATCTATGTAGAAATATTGATGATTGATTTTAGAACCAACCAACATGTTTAACCAAAAAGTTCCAACTGGCTTCAAGATCAACCTTGCTTAGGTGATTGATTCCCTCTGTGAACTTAAGTCACAAGCCTCTTGCTTGAAGTCTTTTAGTCGAAGGGTTCCCCCTTGCAATTGATTTATCTTTTGCTAGGATTCACTTAGATGTTCATCCTTAGATTTTATTTCCTCTACATGTTGAATTTGGAGATAATTAAACTGTCTTTGCATACTCGCTAATATAGTCTCCCTTTGATCTAACTGTGCTTGCTAATGTTCCCCCAGTTGTTCCTCGCCTTTCAGTGTCTATTCCAAGGATGTTATATTTTCATGTTATGCAACCAACTCATAAAATAAAAGAAAATATAGGTCAATGACTTGAGAAATAACCTATTTGATGGGGGAACTTCCTTTACATCACATAAATGAACAATTCTTGGATGATACAAATGATAATACCCCCTTGATATATATAGGAGTAAGGGATCACAATATAATTAGAGCCGACATAACAATAATAATGTAAGGGCACAACAATAACAATAGTGGGCTTTTATGGGGAACAACAATAACAAGATGGGGGATACATGAGCACAACAATAACAATAGGGGCCTACACCAACAATAACAATAAGGGGGGTACATCAATATTAAAGAAATCTAACATGCCCATCTCCTTCAAAAAAGTCTTGTCCTCAATGCTTGAGTAGTTCCAGATTCTTCTGTGTAAAATTCTCATCTTCCCATGTGGAATCTTCAACAAGTTCTTCCACTTAATGAGATACTCTGAAATTAATCAATTCCGTAGTTGTCGGGTTCTTATTTCTGTGACTGCTTCAGGCTGAAATATGTTTTTTCTTTCTTCTTCATGTTTTGGAAACACCATTTGAATTGAGAGATTGTCACTAATAACCTTCTTTAAGCACACAACATGGAAAACTGGGTGTAGTCAGGAAGATGCAAACAACTCCAATTTATTTTCCATAGTACCAATCTTTTGCAGCACCTTGTAAGGACCATAGTACTTGGGTGATAATTTATTATCCTTCTTAGTGAGGGAAATTTGTTTGTATGGTTGTAGCCGTAAAAATAATTAGTCGCCTAGTTCAAAACTTATTTCATTGCGATGCTAATCTTCCTGTTGTTTCATTCGTTTCTGCACTAGAGGGTGGTTATCCTTTAAGACTTGGAGAACTTGTTGTTGATGCTCAATGCGATCTTCCATTGCTTGAACCTTATAATTTTATCTTAAATATGATGTGATGGATGGTGGATGATATCCATAAAGTGCCATAAAAGGGGTCATTTTTGCTGCAGTATGGAAGAAAGTGTTATACCACCGTTTAGCTAGAGGTAACCACTTGATCCATTGTGTTTGTTTATCAGATACAAAGAAACAAAGATATCCTTCCAAAAATTTGTTCACTATCTCAATTTACACATGATATTGAGGATGATAAGATGAGCTATAAGATAATTAGGTACCAAGACAAGAAAATAATTCCATCCAAAAATTTCCAATGAAAATGGGATCTCTATCACTTATAATAATATTTGGGTTTCCATGTAGATTTTGAATTGTTTGGATAAATGCAATAACAATTTCAACGAATTTAAAAGGATGTGATAATGAAAAAACGTGTTCATACTTGGTAAGTCTCTCAACTACCTCCATGATGACACTCTTTCATTTAGACTTGGGTAAAACTGTGATTAAATACATTGAGACCTCCTCCCAATGATGACTGGAATAACCGAAGGTTGTAACGGACCTGAGATCTTAATTGTATAAACTCTATTTTGTTGGAAAACCAAACATTCTACCACAAACTTCTAAATATTATATTTAAGGCCATTGAAAAAAATTTCCTTCTTGAACCTGTTGTAAGTATTTTCAATTCCCGAGTTCCCTCCTAAGGGGGAGGTGTGCAATTCCAAAAGAATATTTTTCTTGAGTTTGGAATTCTTACAAATATATAAGCAATCTTTGTATCATAATGAACATTTTCTAGCTAAATGTACAAGATGTAATAGGATTGCGGTTGCAACTTTTGAATGAAAGGCTACACCTCTTGTCATTTACCTTCATCCCTTGCCTTTAGTTATCCATCAAATGATAATAGAAATAAAAAAAATAAATCCTCCACATCCCGCATCCTTTCTTGAAAGTGCATCTGCAAAATATTTTTCTTTCCATTTTTGTAGATGATTTCAAAGTCATAACCCAACATATTAGTGGCCCAATTTTTCTTCTCTTCTGAAGATAATCTCTATTCCAAAAAGTATTTAAGACTACCATGATCTATTTTTACCTTGAAATGTCTTCCAATTAGGTAAGGTTGCCATTTATTTAGTGCATGTAGTATTTCCAACATTTCCTTCTCATAAATAGGTTTGTGTAAATACTTTCCTTTGATTGGACAACTTTCAAAAGAAATGGATCTTCCTTATTGCATTTAAAAAACACCAATTCCATTTATTAAGGCCTCACATTTCACAATAAAGGTTTTTGTGAAGTCTGGTGTAGCTAAGACCAGTGCTTGGCACATTGCCTCTTTAAGATGTTCAAAGGCCTTAGTTTCTTCTGGAGTCCAAGAAAATGCATCTTTTTTTAGTAATGTTGTTAGAGGTACTATTATTCTCCCATAATTCTTAACAAACTTGAGATATACCCTGTCAACTTGAGAAATTCTTAAATATGCAGGGATTTTCCATTCCTTAATGGATTTAATATTTTTAGGGTCTACCTTAACACCCTCATGAGATACAATATGATCCAAATATTCCACCTCCTATACTCCAGAGAAACATTTGGAGGATTTTTCATATAATTTTTTCTCCTCCAATAGTTTGAGCACCCTATCAACATGTTGAACATGATCCTTCCAAGACTTGTTGTGGATTAGTCTATCATCAAAAAATACAAACACAAATTTTCAAATGAAGGGTTTGAATATGGAATTTATCAAACCTTGAAATGTGGAAGGTGCATTAGTAAGGCTAAAAGGCATGACAAAAAAATCATAATGACCCTCATGAGTTCTGAATGCTGTTTTCGGAAAGTCTTCAGCTTTCATTCTAATTTGATGATATCCTGAATGAAAATCCAACTTGGTGAAGTAAATTGATCCATGTAATTCATCCAACAATTCATCAATTACAATAATGGGAAATTTATATTTAATAGTGAGCTTGTTTAGCTCCCTGTAATCTAGACACATGCTCCATGATCCATCCTTCTTCTGCACTAGTACTACTAGAGTAGAGAAAGAACTTTGACTAGGTTGAATTATGCTAACCTCTAGCATTTCTGCAACCATACATTCAATTTCACCATTTTGGGAATAAGGATATCTGTAAGGTCTCATATTCAGAGGAAAACTTCCTAGAATCAGATGAAGAGCATGATCATGATCACAAATAGGTGGGAGGCCTTTGGGAGTATAAAATACATTGAAATGATTGTCCAAGACTTTTTGGAGATTCGAAGAAATAGATGATTTCGATGTTTGAACCTCTAGTGAGCATAATTGTGGAATTACACCTCATTGTTATTTATTCAAAAGCTTTGTCATGCCATTAGAGCTAATTATATTTCATGGTTTCCCTACGATACCCATTAATTCAAATTCCTTTCCTTCCCAAAAAAATTTGAATAAAAGTTCTTGAAAATTAAAAGTTATCATCCCCAAATATTGTAACCATTGGACTCCTAGCACAACAATAATACCATCCATTAGAATGGAAAGAATTGAAATATTCAAATTATATTCTCCCATAGTTAGCTTGATATTATGGCACTTTCCAGAGTAGTTTATAGGGTCCTCAATTTGAAACCATCACTTGCCACTCTCGTGTTGGATATAAGAAGCAATTCAATTCCTTGGCTATCTTATAATTAATAAAATTGGGGTTACTACCTAAATCAATCAACACTATTACCTTTTTCTTATTGATATATCCTTCTATCTTGACAGTTTGAGGAGTGGTAATTCCTTCCAATGCATTACAAGATATGGCCAAATTCATTTCTTCTTTACCTGGGGTTGGTTCCTGGTGCATATCCTCCTCTTTTGAAGTTTCTTGTTCCTTTTCTTCCTCCTCTTCACAATCTATGTATAATAATTTCTTCTTAGCACACTTATGACCTTTAGTGTACTTTCTACCACAACTATAACAAAGCCCTTTTTTCTTTTTTCCTCCAATTTTTGTGGTGTCAACCTTCTAGGTTGTGGAAGACTAAGAGTAGGTTCACTTCCATCTTTATAGTTATGAGTGGTAGACTTCCTTGTTGCCATAACTTTTCTTTAAAATTTTCTTGCCTCATTGAATGCCTTCTCCAATGAATTATGTTCTGAAAGATGAACCTCATGTTGGATTTTATTCTTTAAAGTCCTTATGAAGACATCAACCCTATGCTCCTCTAGAATATCAGTAACCTTGATATTCAATTTTTGGAAGTTTTAATGTGGTTCGCCATTGAACCCTTTTGTTTGATATTTATGAATTGGATAAAGAAAGTGTTGCTCTTTGTGTCCTCATAATGTGCTATCATTTCCTCCATAAAAATTGACCAAGTGACAAGTGGTTTACGAGCAAAAAGCCATTGATACCAAACAAACTGATTGAGTTATTAATATAAAGATGGAATGCGTACCTTTTGTGTGTGTTGCACATCATGGATATAAAAATATTGCTCCATCTGTAGTATCCATGTTACCAAATCCTTGCCATCAAACTTCTTCATATCGATATTTGGAATATGGTGGGGTTTAAACCCAACATTGGAGTCTCTAAAATCATAATTCATATTCCTTTTGTCATCATCATTATTTTCATGGAATATCTTATCACCACTAGGAAGCCTATCTTGCAGCAACTTTTTCAACCCTTCCAACTTGAAATTCATCGTGTCCATGTCTACTTTAAAAACTCACATGTCTACTTTTAAACCATCCTTTAAACCTTCCATGTTTTCTTTTAAACCATCCAATTCATTTTTGGTTGCTCTTTGTGAGAGTGAAATTTGTTGTACTTAGTCCCATAATTTTTATATATCATGTTACATTTATTCCTCTTCTTCATGCGTCATACAAGAGATTTTAATCACTTCAAATTGGTTTTTCAAAAAAAGGTTGTGCAAAAATTAAAAAATACACACCTTTTTCTTGCTTTTTAGCAGCTCTATATTGAAACTATTGTACTTATGTAATTTCATATCTCCAAGGTCTATAATTCCATTATTTTGTATCCCTCTAAGTCTTCTTTCCAATGCCATAAGCCATACCAAAATTTGATTCTTCAAGATAATGTTATGCCCAATATCCTACGATTACTTGATTATGGACGAGTTCAATACACTGAAATTGTAAGGAATTCCATGTGTCACTATTTCAACCTTTGGCCTTGAAAATGATATGTGAAAAACTAAAGTCTGTGGAATTTCAGTTACTTTTTATGAAGTTTAAATCCGATGCTTGTAGAGGAAGTTATGAATATTTTCCCAAGGTCACCTGTTTGAGAATGAATTTTGGAGCATGCAAAAATCCTAACTTCTTCCTACCATATCTCAAAAAATATAGCGAAACAAGATCTAAAATTTTTACAAGAAGTTCATCAGGCTTTTGGATCCATGTGATCTCAATTTTAGCTTTTGAATCTTAGCCTAAAAATGGTATAGTGAAAATTCCAAGATGACTTGTTTGCGACAATGAAATCATAGAATCCAAAGCTTTGATACCAAATGTTATGCAACTAGCTCACAAAATAGAAGAAACAATAGATCAATGACTTGAGAAATAGCTTATTTGAGGGGGAAACCTACTTTACATCATATAAATGAACAATTATTAGATGATACAAATGGTAAAATCTCCTTGGTATATATAGGAGTCTAGGGGGTCACAATATTATCAGAGGCTAGACAGAAATAATAATGTAAGGGCACAACAATAAAAATAATGGGCTTCAACAATAACAACATGGGGGATACATGGGCACAAAAAATAAAAATAGGGGGCTACACTAACAATAAAAATAAGATGGATACATTATATTATAGGAACCTAACATTTTGTCCTTCTCCCTTAGTAATTCCTAAATTTCCATGGCTTTATCCATGGTGGCTGATGCACATGAACCCGTCAACTAAGTTAATTTCCCAAGTTCCTTAGCAAGGACGGTTGAAGTGCCTTTTTATAGGATTTCAAGGGGCGAATACTATGCGACTCTCTAAGGAATTAATGCCTGAGACTCATTTATATTCCTTTTCTTCCTTACCCTTTTTACCACGACCTTATGCACATGGTTGTAAAACATATCCAGAGGGGGATTTCTTCAATGTTGAGGAAGACCTCTGAAGTAGGGTTTACTATGGTAATCTCTACTTCAAGCTCAATGAATGCTGGTGTTTTCTTAGCTGTGGATTTCTCTAACCATATGTGTTGCTGAGAAGATGGATTATGGCATGGGGCCTTTAGTTGGAAAATTGTTTCTCCCTCCAAGAATTCCTTATCTTCTTCCCCTATCTTAGAATTCTTCAAGTCTTGGTCAAACTGGTCCCATTGCTGCTCCATGTTTGGATTCATCGCGTGTGTTTTCCATTTGGGGTCTAAAGAAGTAATTATTGTTATTTTTTTTAATGACAAAGTAATCGCTGGTTTGGAAGAACTCCCTTGCTGAAGAGACACTAAGGTATTCTTTAGAGATACCTATCCTTGTAGGAGGAATCATAAAAAAAATAATGGTAAGGGGGCCAATATTCCTTTTTTGAAGGTGAGGAACTGATGTTTCTCTTGATTCAACAAATCCTCATTTACTCTTTTCAATATTGACTCATAAGATGTTGTTCCAGTGAAAAAGTCATAAAACTTGTTCTCTTCATGGATGAATTTTTTGATACCTGAATTTAGGGCCACCTCCTTTTCTACTCCCCTTGGATCATAGCACCTGGTTGGAATGGTGCATAAATTCATTGCTTCAATAGGCAGGAGATCCTTTTCTTAATGTGGATAATTTTCTAGAGTGAATATCCCAAAAGGTATAGGAAATTGGGGCCAAAATTTCTTGTTGGATTCTTTCAATGCTTTGGTGATTCCATAGCCAATGGTTTGGTATGATACCTCCCTACCTATTAGTTTATCTAGGACGTATAGTGGTAAAATATGAGTGGGAGCATGGTTACCTAGGACTTTGATATAGGTAAAATACTCCTCACTAAACCAATTACCAATCTTCCTAAGATTTCCCATAGCTTGTTGGGACATTCTAGGAGGCTTGGTATGGGATATTATCTCATAAATCAAAATAATAAAATTATGACAAATTTGAAAAATATGACAAAATTAATTGATCTCCTAGAGTACACTGCAGTAAAAGTGAATTGGAGTAGGATTAAGGACAATCCATTTCCAACCCATGGTTGGGAAATTGAGGGAATAACAAAGAATCCATGAAATTTGCTGACATGTAGAAGGGAGGGATTTTATTCTCGGAGATACTACAATGGGAATGAAAATATAGAATGTGCTTAGATAGATTATTGGACAATATTGTGGCCCAGTCAAAAATATATCCCTAAGAGGTCCAATCAATAAGAGGAACCCAATTTTTAGAAAATTTGGAGAGATTCAGGTATGCATATAGTCTGCAGAGCATGACAACCACTTGAATGAAAAGAGAGGCTAATGAGTCTATGGAATACTTATACTATTGCTATTTTTTGTGCTTGTGTGGGTCACTCCATTCCCTAATTAGCTCCAATGGATCCTCATGCTTCTTACAGAACTCTGCCACATACGTTTTGTCATAGACGTGTTGTGGGCATGGAAATTGATACATCCTTTGTAAGGACTCTACTATGAACAATACAATTATCCTTCCATTTAGTGTGTGAAACTTCCTCCCTGAAATATATGTTGTTTCAATCACCCATCTGATCATATCTGTGTAGGGAAAAATCCTAGGACTTGCTCCAATTCTATGCAGAAATTAATTGGCCACATATTATGGGGCTACTTCTGAAGTGGGGGTTTAAACATTGATGACTACCATCTTTACAATGAACCGGGGACCTTCAAATTCAAAATGCATGTATATTTCCTCCCACGAGGAATGACCTGCATCCTTGGTGCATATTGTATATGAAAACAATCCTGCCCCGAGAAATTTCTCATTAATGGTTTCTGTAAATGGGTCGGCCGGTTGTTGCATAGGTGTTCTTAGCTTCCCCTTGGCTTTCTTCATAATTTCATGATGAGGATGGTATATATTTTCTTTTGAATGGGAGGATAGATTATTGTGAGAGAACAAAGGTTTTTAATCTGGTGAAAAATTGATTGGAGGAAGTTATAAATGAAGAGGCTTGACATAAGATAGTGTGAAATACGCGATTTGAAATGCAATGGTAGTCATGTGAGGTACAAAAATTAGTTCACAGGGATTTTAGTTCACTAGGATGCAACTGTAGGTGCACGGGGATGCCCCTGGAATTAATAACAACCATTGATATGTAGATATTACTTTGTTGACTGACCTTCTCGGGGGTAACATTGGCTTAGTGACCACACTTGTCCACCCACAGAACTCTCTTTCGAGTGGCATTGCTTTATGATAGGTGACGATCCCTTTAATAAATGTACACTATTTAGTCATTGATAACTGTGACATGTGGAAAATTCATTTCTATTTTGTGGCTTCCCCTTATTAGAAGCGGTATTTTTCACCGCTGAGATGTAACCCGATAGCTCATGTGCCTTGGCCCTTTAAAGATAGAAAGGCTGAATTCCTTTAGAATGTAATTAGAAACAAGGTTCTTTCTCCTCCAGGTTCTACTACCGAGATGACATCATATTAACGTCCACCAAGCCACATGTCGACCTTTGATTGGTCCAAATGTCATTTATATCTGGGTCCTTCATGTTCTTGAAAACTCCAAAAATGCCTTCCATGTGTCCAAATTCCATTGAGCAGTTATTGACGTCATATTTTCTCAATAGCACATTGCCATCTGTATGACAGATGAAAAAATCCCTGGTCCCTAACTATGAATGGCGTAATCCAGCTTCTTCGAGGATTAAATTAGGAAAGTGTTGCGAGGATTCGGGGTTGCGATGTCTGAGCCTCCATTCTCCATGACGGGGTTCTGTCAACAGACAACCCTCACTCCGAAAATTGACGAATTTATGATCTCTAGTCCCAAGAGCCTTTTATAATTAGTTTCATAATGGGAAGCAAGATTTCAAGGTTCCATGTTTTCAACTTTTATGTGCTTATCCATTTTTCTGGAAACATGTCTTATCTCTGCTATGTTCCAAGTCCAATCTTTGCTATGTTCTACACCCCACTGTTATGGGATGCAATACTTAGGAAAATAAAAATGAGAGTACAACACCCATGATAACACATAACCAAGAAACCACATGCATATACCATGCATGCCAAAAATAGCAATGAGTTCATATATGCAACTTGATATCTATAAGCAATCTAGCTGTAGTTGCTGATCCACGTGTTCCATTGCACTCTCTTGCTTTCCTTTTCCTTCTTTCTCTAAATCCAATGTATGCCAAAGTGCTCGATGAATGCTTCAAGAATTCTCTAAGTGTATAAGAGTATGAGAGAATGAGAGAATAGAAGAGACCTCCAAAAATGAACTGAAAAAAAGCAATGAACTAATCCTCATAAGTCTTTTTATCATTGAGGCCTCTATTTTATTCTTTTTCCTCTATTTTTCATTCAATTTTCCTCTCGTCCAAGCATGTGACCTTTCATCTCCCTTTTCTCCTAATTTTCTTTGTTTCTATAAATAAAATGCCAATTAATTCCTCTTGCCTTTTCAAATCCTTTGCCAATTTCCTTAGCCATAAATAACCGAATGTGACACCCACTAGGATGATTTTCCCACCATTCAACTTGGAATATGTGTCCCATGACCTTGGTCTTATATTTTTTACTTAGAAAATCAACCAGGGTATGTTACCAACCCCTCGCCCTTGGGGGAACACTGTCCTTGGTGTTCAATGACACCTATGACCAAAAAATCGTTGAAAACAAAACATACTGCCCATGGATCTTTATAACCCAACTTGTTGTAGTATTTAAAATGACCTTTGTTGAAAACAAAACAACATACCACTTACTTGAGCTTCATAACTCAACTCATTGCAATATTTACAATAACAACCACATATAATTATGCACATTTTCTTCAACCAAAAAGTAATGATACTATTTGTTGAGCTCCAAAACTACCTCCTTTTCAAGCAATTTCTTCATCCTTCTTCCCTTGTTTTCCCATGCCAGTGCATCCTAACCCATCAAAAGCCATTGCATGTTGCTTCTAGGAGTACATTTTAGTGATTTTCAAATTATATTATTATGTGTGTTATTTGGATAGGGTTTTGTTTTTCAGCTATAGAATGTAGCCACTTTCCACAGCTAACTGGAAATTCAGTAGCCATCTCCATACTTTTGCAGGTTACAGTGTCGAGAAGAGGAACGAGCCACATGGGTAGCTAAGGAAATTCCAGTACATGGATAGAGTCCTATTCGTTTGATCAAATTCGAGGAGAAAGACGTTGGTCAAAGGGGAGTCAACAAAGAAGTCCTACGGCAATTAGAACTCTGTTTTGGCATGCAAATGAGTCTGAGGCATGTTCCTAAAGCTAAGGATTCATTTTACCACCTGCATAACCATATCCAACATCCATATCCAGAGATTTACTGTTTATGCCAACTGGAGACTAAATTCCCAGATGCACAACCTGTTCACGTGTCTGCTGTAGAAGATTTTCCTCTTAGAAACAATTATGAATTTATCCTATAATCTCTAGCATTTGGAATGTAGAACTAGTTAATGTTTTTACTGCTGAAGTAGTGTGATTTCCATTTGTAATCAAGAGACATACAATCCTCTGTTTTTATATACAAAAACTCTTTTTTCTTATATGGCTACCTGAGCGTGTGAAGTAAATTTGCGTTACTAGTCTAAAGCCATGTAGAGGGCCCCTGTGTGGTTGAGGGTCCTTTTTGTTTATATGTATTTACATTTGTTGTTTTTCTTTCGTTCAACTATATTTTTCTTGTGTTTTCATTTATGTCCATAATCATTCTAACATTGTATATATTGCACCTTTTGTCACTTGTTTTTACTAACCCTGATAAGTGCATTTCAGTATCACAATAGTTCTTTAATTTCTTTTATGCTCGAGCTTCATAGTTGTAGTTTTGAAATTGAATTAAGTAGCATCTTTAGATCCACTTCTTCTGTTATTCTTTAGCTTTCAAGTTCAAGTTGTTTTATGCTTTTTAGGATAGTCACATTACATAAGTGCATGTTTCCGTAACCTTTTGTTGATGGTTTACCCTTAAACTAATTGATGAAATATGGAGTTTATGAATGAGATTTTCTTGTTGTTCAGTACCTTTTCCTTCTTAGTATAGTTACTCAAATTATAAGCTAATATTTCCAGAGCGTTTTGTTGATGATTGATCTTCCAACTAATTGGCGAAGTGTTATGTTTATAAATGAGATTACTTGTTGTTCATTAGTTTAGAGTTAGATAGTTTGATGTCATTTTCTCATGATATAAGCTAATATTTCCAGAGCCTTTCATTGATGATTGATCTTCAAACTGATTGGTGAAGTGTTATGTTTATAAATGAGATTACTTGCTGTTCATTAGCTTAGAGTTAGATAGTTTGATGTCATTTACTCATGTTATAAGCTAATATTTCCAGAGCCTTTCGTTGATGATTGACCATCAAACTAATTGGCGAAGTGTTATGTTTATAAATGAGATTACTTGCTATTCATTAATAGTATAGTTGCAGTTTCAGTTTTGTTTCTTGCCTTTAGCTTAATTGCAGTAGTTTATTAGACTTTAATTTTGCAAGTAGAATAGACAACAAAAGTAGTTTTGCTTCCAGTATTTCATTCTTAGTTTGATATAGATCGTTGCACTTCCATTTTCTCATTCAAGTTTTGATTTGTAGATAACAATTCTAAGAGTCTTTTAAGCTCATATTTTGGAAACCATTACAATAGCAAGAAGATAAGCTTTGTCTTCACTTTCTTGTTTTGAAAACTCCACTTCCAAACTTGGCCTAAAAAGCACTTTTAGACTCTCACTTCAGGAGTAGATTAAGATTTCAATTACATTGTAGAACTCTAGGAGTCAAAAGAACAAAACCCCAAAACAACATAAACTTGGAAATAGTGAGGTAAGAAAGGGTTATTTAGCACATATAGTGCACTACACTTCATTAGTTTACGACACCCGGATCAATAATTTATGTAGCAATTTAGGATACTAAATTGACTAAACACTATCTATGGAGCTTTATAAATCCAACTCATTAAAATGTTTACAATAACATATACATATATACATATGCATATTTTCTCTAACCAAAAAATTAAAGGATACAATGCTCGTATCAATAACAAGGGAATCCAAAGGCTCACACATCCACCCCAAATAATATTACCAAGATTCACCTCCTTCCTAAGAAGTCTAAAATCCATTTCCAAAGTCAAAACTGCATCTAATGTCCAGCGCTATGATCCTTGCGCTACTTTTCTACTCAGTGAACAATTACTGGCTCATTGCTCTAGGGCATACTCCCAATGTGCTTTTGATTCCATCTAAAAATGCTAATGACAAAAAAAAATTCATTCCTTGTCCTTCCCTTCTTTGCTACAAAGTTCCTTGGGAAATATGGTCACCCCCTTTGTGCAGTCACACACCTTCTGAGTTCCACTGACGTCCCCTTCTCTGCTACATAGTCCCTTGGGTGATCCATACCTTGGCAAAAATTCCTCGCATCAGAAGGTCCAAAATCCAAGGCATATCCCTACCTCAAAACCATCATTCCGGTCATAGCATGCTCATGGAAATCAGTGGACACTATTGGGTACCAATGTCCCATAATGGCCCTACTCCTAAAGTGATTTACCAACATATTGTTGCATGTTACAATTCCTTTCACTAATTCTGCTAACATTCTTGCAGTTAGTTCCAACCACTCAAATCGAGCATTTTCCATGCTTTCCTGTACCAAGCACATAATTGTCATTAGTTTCAAAATGAATTGAAATAAATTCAAATCATACCTCATTGGTAGCCCGTCAATAAGGTACACCTGGAATTCTGTTTACTTCCTGTCACAACAAGTCAAACTAACTCTTTGGTTAAATCATCATGTATAAACATATCACATTCGATGTAGAAATTCCTTGTAGATTCAAACTGCAGATTGTAATATGCTAAAACAATTGACTTGAATATACTCTACTCATCAGCGGAAACAATAATTAATCGATGAAATCACGAAGCATAAAAGAGAAAGAATTCAATCATCCATAACAAAATAATTTTATGGGGAAATCCATAGCTAAAAATCCCTACTATCTGTATATTGCATTAATAAGAAAATATGAGAATATTACAATGCTTTTCTCAAGCCCGAGCAATCTATGCACTATATCAATCTATCTCACTATTTGTGTAGTCCCTCGGGTGATCCATACCTTGGCAAAAATTCCTCTCATCAGAAGGTCCAAAATCCTAGGCATATCCCTACCTCAAAACCATCATTCTAGTCGTAGCATGCTGATGGAAATCAATGGACACTATTGGGTACCAATGTCCCATAATGGCCTTGCTCCTAAAGTGATTTACCAACATATTGTTGCATGTTACAATTCCTTTCACTAATTCTGCTAACATTCTTGCAGTTAGTTCCAACCACCTGAATCGAGCATTTTCCATGCTTTCTAGTACCAAGCACATAATTGTCATTAGTTTCAAAATGAATTGAAATAAATTCAAATCATACCTCATTGGTAGCTCGTCAATAAGGTACACCTGGAATTCTATTTACTTCCTATCACAACAAGTCAAACTAACTCTTTGGTCAAATCATCATGTATAAACATATCACATTCGATGTAGAAATTCCTTGTAGATTCAAATTGCAGATTGTAATGTGCTAAAACAATTGACTTGAATATACCCTACTCATCATCGGAAACAATAATTACTCGATGAAATCATGAAGCATAAAAGAGAAAGAATTCAATCATCCATAACAAAATAATTTTATGGGGAAATCCATCGCTAAAAACCCATGCTATCTGTATATTGCATTAATAAGAAAATATGAGAATATTACAATGCTTTTCTCAAGCTCGAGTAATCTATGCACTATATCAATCTATCTCACTACTTCACAAACAGGCTCCAACCAATACTTAGCCAAATTTGATACCTACCAAGCTCCTATTTCCTTCCGTAGTTTCCTAGGGAATTAGCCCATATTTAATTGGGAAATTCCTTATCCATAACTGTGTATTCCATCAATATGCCTTCCTTTGGTTGCTTGCACCATTGGTTTAATTTAGATGATTTTACAACTGATAGTACACTATTGCTGAACTCTAATCTCAACTGGGTCTTTCTATGATCTGACACGCATGAGTTAATTATGAGAGAATCTTTAGTTTAATGGTTGAGCAGTGCTGGTTACACCCCACTACTAGATCTCCCACTAATTCCTCCATCAGTTGGAACTAGTTTATCTAAATTTAACTCAGTTAAACTGAATTAAATAATTACAACTCAAAATAACTCAACCTGGGCCCCGAAAATTTAGGAACCACTTTACATGAATCTGGATAGACTCCCAACGTGAATTAACCAAGCGAACTAAGTAAAATTAACTTAGTTAACTATTACAAGTTTCTATGAGAATTATAATTACAATTTAATTCCTAATTTAATTCAAGGACAAAATTAAATTAGGATCTTCTTGTTGCATTTTTCAACCCTCCCTCTCCACAAGAAAGGGATTATCTTCTACCTCGATCCTGCCTCTGTGAAACTTGAATTTTCATCTTGACAATACCTTTGTCAAAATATCTTCATCCTCCTCCTCTATAGGAATGTATTCCAACAACATTATTCTCCTCTACAAATAATCTCGTAGATGGTGATACCGGATGTCAATATGCTTGGACCGATCATGAAAAATTGGTTTCTCAGAGAGTTTGATACAACTCAGATTTTCATAGTAAATCACTATAGGATCCATCTACTAAAAAAATAACCTAATAAGGATCTTCCTCATCCAGATAGCCTCACAAGCTACTTGAATAGAAGCCATGTACTCTGCTTTTGCTGAATTGAGTGCAATTGATCTCGACTTCCTACTATACCAAGAAACAGTAGCTGAACCAATACTAAAGATTCCCCCTTATGTGATCTTTTTATTGGATGGAATCCCTACCCAATTTGCATCTGTGAAGCCTTGAAGCTTAATTCCCTTTGTATGTCTATACCAAAGACCAAACTAAGTGGTGCCTCTGAGGTATCTCAAGACATGTTTAGCTACCTTCCAAGAAAGTTTGGTTTGATTAACCATGGCTTAAATAATATGGTTAATTGCAAAACATGTCTAGTTGTGTGTTCACCAAATACATAAGTGAACCCACAAGTTTTCTATAAATAGTAGCCTCCACTACTTTACCTGAAGTCGCATCCTCCTTCCCTTAGTTACATGCTAAAGGAGTATCCATTGGTTTGCTACTCTCCATGTGAAACTTCTTCAATATCACGTTGGCATACTTGACCTGACAGAAAAACAATTCCTCATCTCTTTACAATACTTCCATACCAAGAAAGTAATGGATGAGCCCCAGGTCTTTCATCTCGAACTTTCTTGCAAGATCCTCTTTGCAAGATTTTATTAGCTTCTCATCACCTGTCAAAATCAAATCGTCAACGTATAATACTATAATCAACAATTTACCTTCAACCACAATATGGTAAAGGTCCACATCTTATTCACTTTTGGTGAAGCCTAACCCCATGAAATAGCTGTCAATCCTTGTGTACCAAGAATAGGGTGCTTGTTTTATTCCATACAATGCTCGCTTGAGTTTGCACACATCTGACTCTCTATTGAAGGTCTCAAATCCTTCTAGCTACTCGTTATACACCTATTCCTCAATCATGTCATTGAGGAATGCTGTCTTCACATCCATCTAATGTATCTTCCATCCCATCTGCGTTGCCAATGCTAGAATATATATGATTGATGAGTACCTTGCTACTGGAGAAAAAGTATCATCGTAATCAATTCCCTCCACCTGAGAGAACCCTTTGGCCACAAATCTGGCCCTTTGTTTCTCCACACTCCCATATGCTTCTTGATTTACCTTGTAAATCCATCTAGAACTCACCACTGACTTGTCTGCTGGTCTTGGGACAACTTCCCAAACACTATTTTTGATAATGGAGCCATATTCCTCAAACATGGCATCAACCTATACTGGTTGCTACACTGATTCCTCGAATGAGGATGACTCAACCTATACACTCTCTCTCATCAGAGACATGTAGCCAATGTACCAATCTGGTGACCTCTTCTACCTATGCTGTGATGTGACTGCTACCACATTATCTCTTGCATCATGCATCAATCTTTCAACCTATCTGGTGCACTTCGTTCCATCTTTGGAAATCTCTGCATGAGTGGGTGCTTCCACTCTCTACTCCTTTGCATGTGGCTTCTCCACATCATCCTAAGGTTCCTCCTTTGGAGCTAAAATCTCCTCATTTTCATGTAACTAAAGTTCCCTCTCAAGGGAACATCTCATGGTCTTCTCTTCATCAAAATTCACATCTCAATGAACCACTGTCATTCGGTTGGATGGCAGGTACACCCGATAGTTGTGAGGCATATCAGTGTACCCCACAAATATGCCCAACTCAGCTGTTAGCTCTAGCTTTTTCCATGCATCCTTGGTAACATGATAGTAGACTGATGAACTAAAGATCCTAAAGTGTGCCACATATGGTTACATACCTAAAAAAGATTCTTCTGGCGTACTCATCCTTAGAATTCGATGAGGGATTTATTTATGAAAATAAACAGTTGTGTTGCATGCTTCAACCCATAAGTGCAACAATAGGCCCTGATCATGTAACATCACCCATGCAACTCCCACAATACTTATATTATTCCTTTAAGCCTCCTCATTCTACTATGGGTTATGAGGTGCCATTCATTCCCGTAGAATGCCTTATGATGCACAGAAGTTATTGAATTCATTCGACACATATTCTCCATCGTTATCACTTATGAGAGCTTTAACTTTCCTGCCAGTATATTTCTCGACAAGTGCTTTAAACTCACAAAATTTAGAGAATGCCTGATCTTTCTTCTGCATGAAGAAAATCCAGCACTTACAAGAAAAATAATAAAAAAAATATTACATAATACCTGTACTTGTCTGTGGATTCTTTCGAGAATGGTCCATACACATCTGAATGAACTCTATCAAGGATCACTTGTGCTTGACTGTCTTTATCATGAAAGGAATATTTGGTGTACTTCCCTAATGTACAAACCTTTCATGTGTCTCTATACTCTATTGTACCCTTGGGAAGTCTTGTAGAAATTCACTGCATGATCTCCAAAGCTCTGTGGTACAAGTGACCCAATCTTCTATGCCACAACTCACCGATGTTTCAGCCCTGCACCTTCTCTAATTTAGTGCTCAAAGAAACGTAGTATTCTACATCCAATTTGTAGAGGTTGTTCACCTAAACCCTGATCCAATTCATCTATCCTAAGGCTACATGATGAAGGAAAGCCTTTCCCTTGCTAAATATCACATCATAGCCACAATCCTCCAACATGGAAACTGAAAGAAAATTATTCTTCAAACCCAAAACATACATGACATATTTTAATGTGAGAGGACAACTAGACTCTCTCTGAAAGGTAACAATACCGATGTCGGTCGTGTTATACCTCCAATCATCTCCTATATTGATGTGCATATGGAGGTCCTTCTCCTCCAAGTCATTGAATAACTCTTTCTTTCCGGTCATATGGAATGAGGATCGACTATCTAGGCACCACACACTACCCATCAATGATGTCATTATGCAAGCAATGAGGATGAAATCCAACTCGATTTTTGAAGCAGGAGCTTCACCTAACACTCCTCTTGAGGAATTCTTATTGGCATTCTTGTGCGAACACTTTGTGGAATAGTGTCCTAGATCGTGACAATGAAAACATTTAATCTTCAACATGTCCTTCTTATTTCCACCCTAGATGGAATTTGATTTGGAATGGGATGAATTCTCCTTCCCTTTCATTGCCTCTCCAACTAAGGCACAATTATCCTCATCATCATGCTTGGATGAGGATCCATGTCTGGTGTTCTGCCAAATATCTTCTTGTACCAAGTTGGACCGTAGTCACTCCCACTCTGGTAGCTAAATATCCCTCCCATTACCTGAGTCCTAGTAGCTATGCCATCTCTTAGGAATTCCTAGAAGTGTTAGGCTCACCAGATCATCTTCAGTAGGCATAACACTGACATTTCCAAGCTCATCCCAAAATTGGGTGAAATTGGTCAAGTACTTTGGTATTTTATCGCCCTTCTCCATCTTGATTTTTCTGAGCTTATCCTTCAGTGCCATCTTCCTATGGTCACTGCTATTTTGAAACAAGTCTGTCAAGGGCTTCCACATTGAAAATAGAGTTTCCTTACCATGGAGGTTTGAGACAATATTATCTCGAACTCCTTCTAGGATAATTCTTCTAGCCTTTGCCACACACTTTCTCCACTCTGCCATATCTTGAGCATCAACTGGATTAGGAATATCATTGTCTATGAACTACTTAAGCTCGTTGTCTTCCAACACTACCTCCATCCTATCCTTCCAAAAAATATAGTTCGAACTACCCTCAAGGGCATATTCGAGTCTCAATCCGTAGAATGACTTCTTGCTGGCTCTGAAGTATGATACTACAAATTCAATTTCAACTGCAAAAGACAAAATCATATTCTCCTCTTCTATAGCAATTTTAGGTCTGATGCCATGTAGAAATTCCTTGTAGATTCAAATTGTAGATTGTACTATGCTAAAACAATGACTTGAATCTACTCTACTCATCAACGGAAACAATAATTGATCGATGAAATTACAAAGCACAAAAGAGAAAGAATTCAATCATCCATAACACAATAAATTTCTGGGGAAAAACACAGCTAAAAATCCCTTTATCTGTATATTTTATTAATAAGAAAATATGAGAAGATTACAATTCTTTTCTCAAGCCCGAGCAATCTCTACACTATCTTTGCAATATCTAACTACTTCACAAACAAGCTCCAACCAATACTTAGCCAAATCTGCTGCTTGCCAAGCTCTTATTTCCTTGCGGAGTTTCCTAGGGAATTAGCCCATATTTAGTTGGGAAATTCCTCATCCATAAGTACATAATCCATCAACAGGCCTCCCTATGATTGCATGCACCATCGATTTAGTTTATATGATTTTACAATTGATAGTACATTGTCCTTGAACTCTAATATCAACTAGGAATTTCTTTGATCTTACATGCATGAGCTAATTATGAGTGAATCTTTAGTTTACTGGTTGAGAAGTGCTGGTTACACATCACTATTGCAAGTTACACACCACTACTGGATCTCCCACTAATTCCTCCATCAGTTGGAACTAGTTTAACTATTACAACTCAAAATAAGTCAACCTGGCCCCCTAAAATTTAGGAACCACTCTACATGACTCTAGATATACTCCCAACTCAAATTAATTGAGTCAACTAAGTCAAATTAACTTAGTTAACTATTACAAGTTTCTATAAGAATTATAATTACAATTTAATTCCTAATTTAATTTAAGGACAAAATTAAATTAGGATTTTCTTGTTGCATTTTTCAACATCTGGTTAGCTTAAAATGCAACCATCATAATCAAAACCATAAATCACATGTAACCATCATAAATTAGAGTCATAGAGCATATGCATTATAAAACTGAAATAAAATACTGATACTTATCCTTTAATCAGTCCTTGCTTCTACCTTTGTTCCTTGTCATTTCCACACACATACCAAACCGATTGCCAAACCTGGCAAGCACCCAATTCCTTCTCTCCTCTTCAGTTCCATACCCATACACACAATGTACATCACAAAACATACACCCACACATGGTGTACGTCAGAATATGTACACCTACACTCTGTGTACAACACAACACATACACCTACACCCAGTGTACAACACAACATATATACGTACATAGAGTACATGGAGTACATAGAGTACAACACAATGAATACATAGAGTACATAGAGTACATATAGTACAACACAACGAATACACATGTCATGATACAAAGAATACACAATATACATAACAGAATAGCACATATACATAACACAACATGTACATGATACCACATGTACATAGAACCACCTACACAACGTGTACACAACACCATATGTACACACACTACCTGCAAAATGTGTACACACCACCAAATGTACACAAAAATACCTGCACAATGTGTACACAACACTACATGTACATATCACCACTTGCATGATGTGTACACAAAACCACATGTACACAGTACCACCCGCACAATGTGTACACAACACCACATGCACACAACACCTCATATGCCACCTGTACATAGCACCAAATGTACAACATGCACACCACACCATATGTAGACAACACTACATATACAACATGATATGAGCATAACACCACACATATGACATGCACAAAAAACCATATGTACACAACACCACATATACAACATCTACACAACACCATATGTACACAAAACTGCATAACATGTACAGAACACAACATAACATGTACACAACACCATATATACCCAACACTGCATATACAACATGTACAAAACACCATATGTAAACAACGCCACATATACAAAAGTAATACTGCGCATCCAGAGACTACACTGACTCTACCAAGCAACCTAGCTTCTAGTGCCTTTCCACTATCCATGCTTGTCCCACATGCTGTGGATCACACTGCTTTGGTTCCATTGACGTATCCTTCAACATAGCCTGTCCATAACATAAACATAGGCATAGTATAAGAAAATAATATCAAATCATATGCACATGATACTAACATCATAAATCTGTCAGGGCTATTCTTCCCACTTGATTCCTCATAAACCAAAAACCTCTTCATGCCATTCACCTACATAAGCAATCGTCCCTCCACAAGAATGAGCCCTGACAATCCTGCCATACATCGACATACATACATACATACATACATACATATATAGACATAAGCATAATCATGATCACAACATAATTACCAAATATCATAACGTTAAGGTTAAGAGAACTCCATTTATCCATGCACAACATGCACAAAATTGAGAACAACAGTACCCAACATAAACAAGGCATACGACGCCTCAATCCATTTGCTTTACCTTTCCTTTTACCTTTCTCATGACTGTTCTACCACTGTCCATTTACCCCAGTGGACCCACCAATCCAACTAGCTATCATATTCTTTCCTTCAACTTCCCTTTACTCATGCACTGAGCTTAATTCGAGTCTCACATTACCTATTGGGTTTCATCTAGCTCTGTCTGAGCTCCATTAATTTTTATTTTCCCCACCCAATTCCCAAGACCTTCAAAACATAAAAGGAAATAACAAGAAGAAAACAAGACGAAAACCATGCAAAACCAATAACAATACAACTCCACAAATAGAGTGGCATGGCCATGCACCAGACACAATCAAAATTGCAAGGCAAACACAAACAATGCACAAAATACCAAAAGCACAAATTAAACAAATCCCATGACTCAATCCCCATGGGTTCCCAATTCTTTTAAGGGAAAGCTCAACCTGAGCCTTCTTCAAGATTTCATGGTAGTCTCTTTTGCCATGCAATTCCATACATCATACTACCATAAACACATAACTATTAGTGCATAAATAAATATAAAAAACATAGTAGTTACCTTACCTTGTTGTGCCAAGCACGCTACCTTGTAACTGAACACATACATATATCATATCTCAAGGGACTCCAATTCCTTGACGAATCCAACCATAACTGAAAAACAACTATTATATTTTTCTAATACATGTTCAAGAATATAACAGATATCCACAAAATGTCAAACAAAATCAAGGTAAGAAGACTTCCTGTATTCATACAAAGGACTCATTCTTTTGGAATTGCGATTTCCAAACATAGCCAAAGGAATTTTCACCCAATTATTTTCTTTTAACTTTTACCTTACTACAACTAAGTCTTATTATGTGCTATCACATCACCCAATTGTTAGTTATATAAACAAATCAACTATTACATTGTCACACTAATACCAAGCATGTTTCCCCACAACTATTCACACATGTCAATTACATGTTCCAAATATTAAGACATCATGTCTATTAATTTGAAACCAACCTTTTCCAAGACTAACAACCGTGTCATAATCAACAATCAACTCACAATAATTAGTCATAATACTAAAACTAGCACCCATTTTCACTCAAGTGCATATTAGTTGTCTTAGTGCATATTGTGTTAGTACAACCGTCTTAAAACAAAATCATTTCTTCATGCAATATTATAGGCATATACTCATATTATGCAATTAATCAGAAATTCAAACAATTTGTAAACATATCATGTTAGTGTTGGGTGTGGAGCTTGATTATCTTCTTTATTCAGAGGTATCGCTGAATTGGACCCCAGTTCGTAATGTGGCGGCAACCTTGCCCGTAATATTTGTGCTACAAGGGGGATCCATGGGGGGTGACAACGATCTTTAGGAGCCCCCCCGGTGGGGGATCGGGGGCAGCGCCCCCAAAGCTAAAAATAGATGTAAAATTGCCTTGTAAGATGTTGTAATTTTGTAGTCAATTTGGGCCGTTCATTAGGCAAAGATCTGATGGTAGAAGTTATGTTTAATTTAGGGTTTTTTTTCCCTAGAAGGCAACCCCTAGCTATATATGAGGGAATTTTATTGCGTCTATGTAGATCTATAATATATAATTTTCTAACAACTGGTATCAGATATGAAGGCCTATTTGGTTGATAAACTCGTAGGAGAAGGGTTCCTGGTTTCAGTGGGAGCAATGGCGGAACATGGTAGGTTTATGGTCGAAAAATTTAATGGCCAAAACTACCAGCTATGGAAGATGCAGATGGAAGATTATTTGTGCCAGAAAGATTTGTACCAACCATTGAGCAGAAAGACAAAGAAGCCAATGAGTATGACAGACACAGAATGGGATATTCTCAACAGAAAGGCACTTGGAACAATATGACTGTGCGTAGAGACATCGGTAGCCTTTAATATTTCAAAAGAAATGACAACATAGGGTTTAATGCTGGTATTGACCAAACTATATGAAAAACCCTCAGCCTCAAATAAGGTATTTCTTATGAAGTGTTTATTTAATATGAAGATGTCAGAAGGTGGATCTGTTGCTGATCATTTAGATGAATTTAATACAATTACTGGTGAGTTAAGTTCTATAGGGGTAACTTTTGATGATGAAGTTAGGGATTTGTTATTTTTGTGCTCATTGCTAGAAAGTTGGAATGGTTTAGTTATGGGAATTAGTAACTCTGTCTCTGGATCTAGTACTTTAAAGTTTGATGATGTTGTCGGTGCAATCCTTAGTGAGGAAATGTGACGGAAAAGCTCCGGTGAGACATCAGGTAATGCTTTAACTGCAAAGACTAGGGGAAGAAAAATGGAAAGAGGAAAGAGCCCAGGATATGGAAGTATGTCAAGGAAAGGAAGATCGAAGTCCAGATCGAGGATAATATGTTGGAAATGCGGGAAGAAAGGACACCCGAAGAAAGTCTGCAAGTCTCGGAAGGGAAAAGAAGGAGACTCCCAGTAAGAAAATAATCATGAAGCGAATGTGACAGGTGACGTGTTGCAATATGCTTTGATTCTTTCATTAGTAAATATTATTGATGCCTGGGTGGTCGACTCAGGGGCCTCATTCCATGCCACACATGATAGGAAACATTTTCATGATTATGTTTAAGGAGATTTTGGACAGGTTCAATTGGGTGATGATAAACCCTGTCAAATCATTGGAATGGGTACAATTTTCATAAAACAATAGAATGGAAATCAATGGCTATTGAAGGAGGTAAGGTATGTTCTAGATCTGAAGAAAAATATAATTTCAACAGAGCAGTTGGGAGGTGAAGGTTGTGTGATGACTTTTACAGATAAAACCTGGAAGGTCACTAAAGGATCGCTAGTAATAGAAAGAGGAGAAAAGGTTGGTACATTGTATTTATGCAATGGTATTTCTAATTCTGTTAATGCTTTAACCTCTACAGGAGAAGATACGACATTGTGGCATCATAGGCTTGGGCACATGAGTGAGAAGGGGATGCTTATTCTTCACTCAAGAAATTTGTTTCCAGGTTTGAAGTATGTTGATTTAAAATTATGTGAGAATTATGTTTATGGAAAACAGAAGAGAGTTAGATTACTCAGAGTTTGGAAAGAAAAGAAGAGTGAAAAATTAGAGCTTGTGCATACAGATGTATGGGGACCTGCTCAGGTATCATCTCTTGGTGGCTCTCGTTTTTATGTTACTTTTATTGATGATGCAAGTAAAAAAACCTGGATTTATTGTATTCAAAATAAATTTGATGTATTTGATACTTTCAAGAAATGGAAAGGTTTGGTTCAAAATGAGATAGGAAAAAGGTTGAAGTGTCTCAGATCAGAAAATGGAGGTGAATATTACAGAAAAGAGTTTGATATGTATTGTTCAGAGAATGGAATTCACAGAGAGAAGCCAGTTCCAGGAACACCACAAGAAAATGGTGTGTCAGAAAGGATGAACAAGACAATCATGGAGCATGCAAGGTGCATGAGATTGCATGCAGGATTGCCTTTACAATTTTGGGCAGATGCTGTAGATATTGCTGTTTATCTAATTAACATAGGGCCTTCAAGTTCCTTGGATGGTGGTATTTCAAAGGAGGCATGGATAGGTAAAAATGTAAACTACTCATATTTAAAAGTCTTTTGGTTGTGAAGCCTTTATCCACATTAATAAATAAAATAGAACAAAGATTGGGGAAAAATCAAAGAAATGTATTTTTATTGGATATGGTGTTAATGATTTTGGTTATCGCTTTTATGATTATCAAAAACAAAAAATCATTAGAAGGAGAGATGTCATATTCAATGAAAAGGTTTTGTATAAGGATCAGCTGCAGGAAAAGAAATAGGAAAAAGAAAACAGAGAATACACAGTGATTAATGAGATCATAGAAAAAGTGACGGTGCCTGAAAATCATAATGATCAACAACCATAACAACAACAACAACCACAACAACATCAAGAACCTCAAACACCTGAAAGTGGTGCTAGAATATCTGCCAGGACAAGTAGATCCCCTAAACGATACTCTCCTTCATTATATTATGTATTGTTGACTGATTATGATGAACCAGAATGTTAGGAAGAAGCAGTGCAGGTAGAAACTAGGAAGAAGTGGGAGCAAGCCATTAGATGGACTCCTTAGCACATAACCGGATTTGGGACTTAGTCAGGTTGCCTACAGATAAAACAACATTGCAAAATAAATGGGTTTATAGGTTGAAGGAAGAATATGGAGGTAGAAAAAGTTATAAAGATAGATTTGTGGTGAAGGGGTTTGCACAGAAAAAGGGTATAGATTTTGATGAGATATTTTCTCCTGTTGTTAAAATGACTTCAATCAGAACTATTTTAAGTCTAGTAAGAGCTAATGATTTGCATCTTGAGTAGTTATATGTAAAGACAACCTTTCTCCATGGGGATTTGGAGGAAGAGATATATATGCAGCAGGCACAAGGATATGAGGTAAAAGGGAAGGATAAACTAGTGTGCAAGTTGAAGAAGAGCTTGTATGACTTAAAATAGGCTCCAAGCAGTGGTAAATAAAATTTGATAGGTTTATGTCTGAACAAGGTTATAATAGATGTCACTCTGATCATTGTGTTTATCTCAAAAGGCAAAATGATGGAAGCTATATTATATTGTTATTGTATGTAGATGACATGCTTGTTGCAGGTTCTAACATGCAGGAAATAAATGTGCTCAAAAGAAAATTGGCGAACTCATTTGCAATGAAGGATTTGGGTGCTGCAGAACAAATCTTTGGTATGCGAATAACTAGGGATAAGAAGAATTGAAAATTAATATTATCTTAGAGTGAGTACGTACAAAAGGTGTTGAAAATATTTAATATGCAAAATGCAAAACCAGTTAGTATACCTTTTGCTAGCCATTTCAAACTAAGTAAGGAGGTGTGTCCCAAGACTCAGGAAGAAATGGCTTATATGTCTAAAGTTCCATATGCATTAGCAGTTGGAAGCTTAATGCATGCAATGGTCTGCGCAAGACCTGATATTGCACATGCAGTGGGAGTTGTAAGTAGGTACATGAACAATCAAGGAAAAGAACATTGGATGGCAGTTAAGTGGATTCTCAAGTATTTGACAGGTATGTTACCGGGAATAGTGTCCACTCGGAGCTGCTATTCCCACTAAGATTGGTAGCTATCTTAGAAACAAACAAGTAAAGACTACTTTCTCTTTCCTTTATGAAAATATATAAGAGTGGAACAAAGGACACCAACCTTAGTCTTACGCTTGGTTTCCTTGCTTGATTTCTCTCCTTCCTGATGGATCTTTGCTGCTTCTTCTTTGTCTGCCCAACTTCAAAGAGCACATGTGGAATCAAAACAACATAATACTATCGAAGAATAGAGATCTATATTCATAAATAACACAGGACCAGATATGTGTTAACCATACAAATGCATATATGATCAAACATACAAGAATATGGAGGAAAAATTGAATAGCTTTATTAATATCAAGAATAGCAAGAGGATTACAACCAATGGTTCTGACCCAGGATCATCCTCCAGCAAGAAAGCCCTTCTTCACCTCAAGTAAATCTTAGATCACCCAACACTATGAAGTTTCACCAAAAAACCAACAACACTTCTCTACAAGATACAAGATTCCAACCTCTGGATCTCTGTGATGAGGGATCCATATATAGATGATTGCAGGGGGGTGAGTCATCTTCTGGGGTTTTGATTAATGTCCTCTCTCTAATAGTTCTTGATTCCACTTGGAGACTGATGATCTCTTACTCATCCTTGGTCAAAAATAGAGAGGCAAGTGTCAGAGGGGAAGCATCTAGAAGATTCCATGATCTTCCACCTTGCAAATTGTCTCTGCCATTTGTCCATTCGTGACCATCACACCCTACAGAGGGGCCATTTAGTATGCATCACACCCTTTACACTGGGAAGGTGATATGCATCGCACCCTCTACACTAGGTATTCAGTATGGTCCAGTTTTGACCATTTCTGAGCAGTTTTTAGTGGAGAACTTCTGGGAGATGACGTAATCAGCTAACCTTGTTCCTTTAGGTAGTGAAGCAACACTTTTAGGGACTTAGGAGCCCTCAGTTTATGGAAATTTATTATTGGGGTTGTAGTGCCCAAAACTATCTATAACAGTTGCCCCGTAAAGCATGAGGTCGTTAATCTTTTGATGTTGGGTGAAATGCTTTACCATGAGGATCCGAAGTTTTTTCAAGCTAGGAGGCGACCTGTAATAAGATACAATACAATACATTATCTTCATAATATTTTTCGTGATCTAGCTGAGGCTGGCATTCCCATGCTCAGCTTTATAAATTCATTTTCATGTACATAGGACAGACAATCGTCTGTGTAGCAGACTGATGATTCAGACTCATCATCCTTTGATTTGGATGATCATCTATTTGGCAATGATGTACATTTGATGTATTTATATTCCTGAATATATCACAGCCCAGATGGATGAAACTAGATCCAGGGTCTTCAAAACTTGTTCAATCTTCACTCAGAGTACAAGTCGATCCATGTGAAAAATGTTCTGAAGTCGAACATGGAAAGACATCGCCTGATTACCAGCCAATTATGTAAGCTATTAACAGGCGCGAGATGAATCACCAATAATGACAATGACCCTCAAGGCACTATAGTACAATTCTTGCAGTGTGAAAAAGGACTTGGTGTCGAACACCACACAAAATCTCTCGGTCAAAGGCCATTAATGTAAACCTGTCACTGAAAGTGAGAAACTTGCCATTGAGGCATGCAAGCTTCAAAATACTGAAAGGGTTGTTCCTAGGTCGACTTCTTGGATAATGAGCTGATGTTGACAATAAGTGACCCATCGTAGGAGGGCCTTAATGAATCCCACATCTACGACACAAAACGAAGCAAATGATTTTGGAGGTGAAAACGATCTGATGATACAGGGTTCAGGGTGGCGGTCATGAAAGAATGGAGTGTGAATGTATTGCAGCGGGTGAGACACAGGTGAATTCTCTGAATGACTTCTCTTGAACATATTGGCGACACTGACGATGGTTTGGTAGCATTAACCCCAAAGATGGATGGTGTGATGGACCAATGGTGATATGACCAGTGAATGGAACAACCCAACCTGACTCAGATGTGGAGAGAAAGTGTCATGTTCAAGAGCGACTTGCTACCAATAAAGTTTTTTCAAGTTTTCTTCCCAATCTTCCCCAGTCATTGTTGACTAGTACCTCTTTATTTTTGTCAAGCTTGAGGAGGATAACATATGCTTGTTCTATAATCCGCCCTTTGGGTGAACTTGTCACTATATTTTAACGAGCCTAGCAATAGTGAAACTCGTTCTTGTCCATTTGGACGAGTTTGTTGCTATTCGGTTTTAACGAGTTTAACGACAAAGATAACTCAGACCTTTTCAATTTTAGAGAGTTTGAAGGGACGGAAAGGAAACTCCAAATATTCTTTTTCATCATATATAATCCCTTAAGTCCAAAAAAGCGTAAAATAATACGAAAGGGATGAATGATCGATAATTTTAACGAGCCGAACAAGACAAGCGCTCGATCTTTTTGTGTAATAATCCCTCAAGTCCAAAAAGATTAAAATTTTCAGGGGGGATAGCACTTCCGATGACTTTAACGAGCCGGAGAGGCTAATCGCTCAACAATCTTTTCATATTTTATGAGTCAGTTGAAAAGAGCTTAAAGGAGACTCGATTTTCGAGGAACGAGTGATGATTTCAGGTAGCAACTGATTCCAGGTAAGGTTTGGAATTTTGCAATCATGGCAGTGTCACAAGGATGGCTAATAGAATTACTCTTCGCAGATGTTCCTCGAAAGGGTAAACAATCAAATGGAGGTGAATGATCGGCTAAAAAACAGAGCGGAGGTGATGGTGAGAACACGACCAAGGTTCAAAAGCCGATGATAATGCATTCACAATGGTTATTTACCGGAAAATTGGTTCATTTTTTAATGAGTTTAAACTTTGTGCGAAACATTTGTTCATTGCTTATGTTTATTTTTTAACGAGCTTGAATTCCGCGTTAAAACTGCTCGTGATAATGGTCATTGATTCCTTTATTCACCATTAGCATTTTGTTTTTTCAAATATTGTACTACTTGTTCAATTGCTTCATCAAACTGATTAGAAATTAAAATATATGCTCGATAAATGAGTTAAGAACACTAATACCTTACTTGAATTACGTGAATGGTAATTTAAAAGTGACTTTTACCTCTCATTTTACCATTTCATTTGAACTTGGTTTGTTGGAGCTCTGGAGGTGCTTTCCCCCCTGATTTTCACTAGTTGATTCCGAGAGATTCTATGGACGATTCTCGATGTCGTCTGGACGAGGTAGGAGCTAAACTTGTGCTCTTCAATTGCATCCTTTTCTTTTTGAATTCTGAGCTTGTTTCCTTGCTTTGCTAAACCTCTGGGGTTTGAACAACTCGCCTTGGCTCCATCACACCCTTCCTTAATCGAAAGGTGTGATGCATACTGGCCTTCTCACTGGCTAGTCAGTACGCATCACTCCTAGTACATTGCTAGGGTGTGATGGGCGAAAGGAGGAAACTTTTTGAACAACTTTCTCATAGATGTTTGCCTGTTTTCTGCCAAATCAAGATCCTGACTCTTCTCTTGTTTTTTTTTTTTCAGAGATTCATTGGAGCAAAATGGTTGTTACATGGCGAGAACGCGAGCATGAAGAAGAAGACACGGTTACTTTACATGATCCGGGCACGGTAACTGCATTGCGGAACTGTGGCCTGTTGAAGTTTTTTCGCATCTCTAGCATGAGGCAGCAAATCAACTTGTTGCAATATTTCCTCAATGCCTAGGATCCTACCAACTAGGTGTTCCAGATTAGGGGCAAATTCATCCCCTTGACTGTCGTGGACATCTATTTTTGATCTATTTATCGAGGCATGGTGCCCCTCTCTCATTATCAGGTCCCGCCCGCGGGGGTGAGTCCATGAGGGAGTATATTTTCCGGCACTGCAGAGAGGGATCTCAGCTGAGTACGGACGGCAAGATCAATATCCAAGATGTCACTGACCGGCTCTTGAGGACCATTCTATTCACTTTTGCTAGACTGGCTGGTAGATCTGCTCTTCACATAGCTAATAGGTCTTACATGCAGTATGCTTTGGAATGCCTTGAACCAAAGGTGTTCAACTGGTGTGATGCAGTACTCTCTGTGATGAAAGAACAACTGACCAAGGTGAAAAGCGGAAGATCCAAGAATTTCGGCTATGGTTCTATTTTGGCCACTTTTGCTTTGGAGAAGATCCCACTGATGCAGCTGCAGTACATCTCACTTGGCCTACCTCCACCGACTGAACCACGGATGCAGAGATGGGTTGACCTCATGTCTCGACATGCTGGCCAGCCTTATATTTCCTTTTTTGATACTTTCTTTCGAGTGGTTCGATCGTCAGGAGATGGTTTACGCTAAGTTTCCATATGCTGGCATGGATTTCCGAGGTGACCTGGATTTAGTGCTGCCGGTCGGCGAGCAGTGGGGTGCTATGGGTAAATCCTCTGACCATATCTCTGTTTATTTTTCTTTATAATGTTCTTATGCTTTCTTTGATCAAAACTCATGTGCTCATGTAGATATTGGACCAGTTCGACCGACAGTACGCCGAAGAGAACTAGCCGCCGCTCCAGCAGGAGAGGTTGTGGGGAGGGCCATCCTTCGCGACCTTGATGTGGTTGAGACTCTTTCAACACTACAGGATCAGGTCGAGGGTCTCACTCTTGGTATCCTGGATGTGAGGACCAACGAGCTGCCTCTGTGGTTGTAGCGATATACTACTGGCATGCTGAGTCGATGGACTAGGCTTTTACGCATGATTGCACAGGCAATGATTTGTTATCACCAGCATCATTAGACTAGGGTGCCCCCTAGCATTTTGAGTTTTGGGTCATTTGACCGATTTTTTCTTGGTTACAGAACATTATGTATAAACTATAAACAGTTATGTATATATTTTTGATTTTATGAGCTTTATTTTGGTTAAGTTACATGATCCTGCTGCATATATTGATGTGATGCTTCTCTTTTATAAATGTCACAAATGTCTATTTAACACATAATTTGCTAATGAGTCTATCAATGTGTTTAAAATTCTGGAAATATGTTGATATTGAATGAAATCGAACTGTCTTTCCAAAATTCTGACTCTTAGGAACATGCGATAGATAGCTAGATTCCGTACGGAATAGATACCAGTGAGTTGTAGAATGACGAGTTATGAGTCTAGACTGACGACAAGTCGGCATATGCCATGTGTGATGGCATCAGAGAGGAGTTCTATCAACACGCTGTATTTAGTGATATTTTTCATCGATTGACCAATACATACCCCTCTGAAACTTACTAACCTGCCGCCGGGATCGAAAATGGCCCATGCTACAGAAGATAGGTTTCACGAACTACGACTCGCTCTGTCGGCATATCCAACAAATGATTCCAATAGGTTTGACATCTGTAATGAATGCAAAAAAGTGGATTACCTAACCAAAATAATTACTCTTAGTGAAAACAAAAACGTAACAAAAGCATAAGGGTTACTACGTGGAATTAAGCATAGTAATGCTTGAGGTACAACCCGTTGCGAGGTTGCGCCAGTAGAATCCCATCATAGTCCATCAATTCGTAGGCTCCTTTTGCTAATACACGCTTAACAATATAAGGACCCATCCATAACGATTTTAATTTCCCTGCTCCTAACTTATCGGATTCCTGGTCATAAAGTAAGACCAGGTCACCTTCTGAGAAGACGCGAGGTTTGACATTTTTGTCGAACTGCGCTTTGACTCGTTTCTTATGAGCTTCGTTAGTCGAAGCTGCATCGCGACGGGTTTCATCCAATTGGATTAGTTCCAAGAAACGAGCCTCTGCTTTTGAGGTTCTAGGGAGAAGGTCGATTGCGAGTTTGAGGGACGAGATTTCATATTGAACAGGTAAGATTGCTTCCAGACCGTACACAAGTTGGAAAGGTGTAAACCCGGTTGCATTTCTTTCCGATGTCCGGTATGCCCATAAGGCCGAGTACAGGATTAGGTGCCAATTCCGTTTATGGACTTCGATCATTCTTTGTAGTATGTGTTTCAGGACCTTGTTGATTGCCTCAACTTGTCCATTAGCTTGCGGATAGTACGGAGTAGAGCTGTCGTGGGATAGTCCTAATTTTGCAGCCAACTCAACCATCGTGCGATTGCGAAAATGCGATCCATGATCTGTGACTATGGCCTGTGGAACATTGAATCTGGAGACTGCGTGATTAAAAAAGAAAAGGGCAGTTGTTTCACCGTAGTTGTTTAATGTAGGCATCGCTTCGGCCCATTTGGTAAAATAGTCTACCATGACTATGATATACCCATCCCATTTGGTAAAATAGTCTACCGCGACTATGATATACCCATGCCCCCCGGCCGAGGTGGGGTTACATGTCATAAAATCTATGCCCCATTTGGTGAATGGCCCAACAACAATTACTGGTTGCAGTAGTGCGGGTGGTCTTCTGGTTTTGCTATCAAAAATTTGGCAAGCATGGCAACTTCTAACTGCGGTTATGCAATATTTGAACATTGTTGGCCAGAAGTATCCTGCTTGCAAAATTTTTTACATCGTAGCATAACTAGATTGATGCCCCCCACATGCGCCTGAATGACAATCATTCAGGACTTTTTCGGCCTCCTCATGGGTGAGGCACCTCTGTAGCACTGTATCAATACCGCAATGGTAAAGGGTATCACTGACGATCACGTAGTCTTTCGCTTGGTATCGAATTCGTCATTTTTCGGAGCGTGAAGTGTTAGACCTATATGTTTGTGTCTAGAGATAGATGATTATATCTCCGTACCACGGATTTCTTGAAGATATCAGAAACAAATTTTCATCCACGATTGCTTCTTTGGATGTTGCATCATTGGATGACGATGGGAGATCACATGGTAACTCCGCGAATACCAGTGCTTTCTTTGATTTGGATTTTTTGAATTCCAGATCAAACTCTTGTAAAATTGCTATCCATTTTGAATATTTGCCCCCCAACAACTGTCGCGACAATATATAAGTCATGGGGTTGCAATCTGATAAAATGGTAGTTTTTCTGAAGAGGACGTAGTGTCGAAATCTCTGTATCGCTTGAACAGCTGCTAGGGCTAGCTTTTCAACGTAGGAGTATTTCATTTTTGTATCATTTAAGTTTCGACTTAAATAATATATAGGATGTTCAATTCCATTATCCTCTTGAACTAAAACCGCTGCTATGGTCATATCTGTTGCAACCAGATACAGGTTAAAGTCTTTTTGATAATCAGGAGCATACATTAATGATTCTTTTATTAAATATTGTTTTAAAGCATCAAAGGAAGCTTGCGCGACCTGATCCCAAATGAAGGGCACTTCTTTTTTCAATAGATGAGTATAACCTTTAGCTAGTTCGGCATAATTTGGAATGAACCTCCTAAGGAAGTTTGCTTTCCGTTGGAATTTCTGAATCTGAAGCAAGTTTGAAGGTGGAGGAAAATCAATGATTGCCTGAACCTTACATGGGTCCAGACGAATCCCGTCCTTAGAGACCACGAAGCCAAGTAAATGACCAGAACTGACACAAAACACGCATTTTTGCGGGTTGAGTTGTATCTTGTAGTGTCGGCAACGTAGAAATATTGCTCTCAAATGCTGTGGATGATTGGTCCGCTTTCACGAATGAGCTGGAAGATCATCGAGATATGGTTGAATGATGTTCTTGATGTCATGGAAAGCATAGTTCATTGCTCTCTGAAAAGTTGCCCCTGCATTCTTTAAACCAAAGGGTAGCTTGCGGTATGTGAACATGCCCCACAGACAAATAAATGCAGTCTTTGACTGGTCCTGTGGGTGGATATTTATTTGATTATACCCGGAAAATCCATCCATAAATGAAAAGATTTCACATCCGACGCATTCGTCAATTATCTGGTCAATAAAGGGTGTAGGGTAGTTGTCTTTCAGACAAGCTTGATTTACATCCCTGTAACCGACGCACACTCTAATAATTTCTTATTTCTTCATCACAGGAACAATATTCGATACCTAATCGGTCAGAGGAATCGGGTAAATAAAACCAGCATGGAGGAGTTTTTCAACTTCCACCTTGATGGCAATGACTTTCTTGGGGTGCACCTGTCGTAGCCGTTGTCATACCGGTTTGACATATCGATACATCTTAATTTCATGTTCAACTATGCTCGAGTCAATACCTGGAATTTCATCATATGACCAAGCAAAGACATCTCTAAACTCGTGAAAGAGAGCACTATATATTTCCAGTTCTGAAGAAGAACAAGATTTGCCGACATGAATATTCTCTACAACATATGTTTTGGTTGAGATATTTATGGCGGTAGTCTCTTCAATATTGGATAGGTTTCTCTCAGAATCCACTGTATTCAAAGTATTTGTCAGAAAGTCAAATACTAATGGATGGTATAGGTTGCTGGAATTATCTTCTTTCCAGTTTAGAAGGTGGGAACAATGGTGGTAATCTTCCCACGGTGCCCCGTCAATCATCATCGATTGAATGATTCCTTCCTTTGTAGAGTGTACTTGTGACCAAGGATCTGAAGGGGTGCCATATTCCTTAGACCTATCTATCCAAATGCTTGATGAGCGTTGATACGGGTTTGCCTCCCATGCTGAAAACATTGAATGCTATAATATTTCCAGTGGGGTTAGAGGCAATACCTGCAAATGATCCATTTTAACATCGTTTTCTGACATCTTTTGAATGGAAGATATCCTATTGCAGGTTTCCACATTAGCCACTTCCACCAAATTGGTTGGAGGTGGTAGGGTAAAAGTTCCCATTAATGTGGGGTATTTTAGTAGGACTACTCCGATATTTTGAAGCGCATTATGGTTTCCATGGATCATCGGAATGCTTCCCGTAACTTGCGAACTGTTGGGGAGAAAATTTTGTTGGTCAATGATTGTAATTCCTCCTTGGGAAGGAAATGCAATTTTCCTAAATTAGTCGACACAACGGCTACCATGGCATATATCCAGGGTCTTCCCAGTAGGATGTTGTAATCGAGGTTTCCGTCGATGACTTCTGATGAGCCCCAAAAATGGATGATTATTTGGGCTCATTCAACCTCCTAATTCGACTTAATCCACCATTCTCATTAGTTTATTGCATGTTTTTGATTATTTTTATGCTAATAGAGTGAATTGGGTTAGTCATTATGCCAACAAGTCTAATGTGTGCTTTGTGTAGCCTTTTTGGTCAATTTGGAGACAAAATTGAAGGTTTTAATGAGCACTTGGCAGCCAAATTCGTGGGAGAACAAGGGAAAGGATTTGTAGGAAGGTGTCCTCTTCATTTATGGGCCCTTACCTCAAATTCTCCACCATCAGCTCGGAGTTCAAGGACCACCAAATCAATTAGCACAAAAGCAGCCAAGCAAGTCAAGTAGGACTGCTGTTAACTACAAGTTTTGGCAGCCAAGTCCCTAAAGTTTAGGAGGACTGTTGGGGTCCTCAATTTGTATAAATAAGAGGGATTAGGGCCTCATTTTGGTTAGCTAGTAGTTATTCATTTTGGTTAGCCAGTAGTTAGTCATTTTGTAGTTCGATTTTTAGGCAATAGATTAACTTTGCTTTCAACACATTTTCAAGTTCTCCTTGTGGACAGTTTTTGGAATGTAACATTTCTTGCTCAATAAAGATGAATCCAGCTTTGCACCAGCTCTAAATCTCTCTTAGGAGGCTGTAGCTCTTGGGGTTGGGCCCATCTCAAGTGCCCAGTACTTCCTTTGTTTACTTTCGTGTGTCTTTGCTGCATTCCTAAAATAAAATCTGCTATTTAGATCTAAATCTTGTTTTGTTATTTTGGTTGTCTTTGATAAGTAAAATAGCTTTTCATGCTCAGATTTAGTTGATAGGTTGTTAATAGAAAAAGCTTCAAGAAAAGGGCCAACAAACATCTGTGGTTTCACCTCTCTCTCAGTGGGATCAGGAGCTGTGACTAGGATGACTTTGCTGCCCACAAAAACACTGATTTTGCTTTGCCATGCAATCAATAGTGTTTGATTTTCATGTGTAGAAGTTGGTTACAAGTTCAGAATTTCATTTGCTTAGTTGCATGAGTTAAAATACATGGTTTCATTGCAGGTCACACTTCTGTTCATTCTCTTTACTAACAGCTAGCAAATTAGGTCAACGTAACTAGGTCTTTGAATTTAAAATCTTTGTTGGTTCAGATTGGAAAAACGACTTGCAGAGCACCTGTACCACTCCTTCATCTACTTATTCTCCATCAACACCATCCACTCCACCCTCTACTTAGAATCCTTACCTCACGTTTGCCACATTTGCTCACATAACCCTAGTTTTTGTGCAATCATTGCCTTAGCCTTCTTCAAGCCAAGTCAGCCTTCTACACCTCTTCACCACTCCATCCACCAGTCCTTAGGCCGCTTTAGACCCCTATCCTACCTCCAGATCCATCCATGCACCTTCCCTCACTCATCCACCTCCTAAAAACCGACTTCCAAGTTTCCTGTAGAAATTCTGGAGTTTCCCGTAGAAATCCCGAAGTTTCCTGTAGAACCCCTGCAGACTTCCTGTAGAAGTTCACAAGTGAGGTTTCCTGATAGCCAAACCTTGTGAGACTCTGGGGAAGAGTGTCAGGGACTCCTTAGACCCTCTCTGAACCTTTCTAACGATTTCCAAGCATTCCTCTTCCTTGATCCACCTCTGCACAGTCAAACACCAGTTAAAAGCACATGCGTAATAATCCTACAAAATCATTCAAAAATACAAAAAGATGTTTTCTTCAGATTTCATTATAAAAGTAGCTTAGACACATGCATTTTACCTTCTTAATTCAATGGAATCTCATTCAGTAGCTTGCATCTTCCTTCTTGCATCAGTAGGACTAGTTGGTAGAATTAGGGTTTTCTAGGGTTTGTGTTTCTTTTTGGCTTTTAGTTTCTTTCTGCAAGTAGATTAGCTTCCTTTGAGTTACCTTTCCTCCATTAGTTAAAAAGATTCTTCTAAGAGCTCATAGAAGTTGGCCTAAGCCCCTAGTGGACTTGTGCCAACTGACCAAGTGACAACTGCGGCAAGAGCTAGTACTTGTGCATACAGCACCGTCTCTTCCAAGTTTGTTATGAACTACCGGGTTGATAAAATTAAAGAAGGGAGTCCCAGGAGTTGCAGCATTATTGCTGCAATACTGGGGCCCACCATATTTTTGGCGTCATTGCCGGGGAAGCGTCAGAGTATTGGTGATTGCTGCTATTCTTCTATTTTCTACTACAACCTTCCGCTAAGTAGTTTATTTCATTTCCATTTTGCAATTTCATTTCCGCAAAAGTAGAGTAGACATTTCTTGCTTTCATAGATTAGCATTTCAATTCCGC
>APFE031554053.1:0-13927 GCA_000404065.3 Pinus taeda | reverse complement strand
AAACACTTAAAGCTACTACAAGTGTCCTTTTCCTTCCTCACCCAAGGCCATAGCCCCTGTGAGGCACCATAAAGACAAACCTGAATGCTATCAAACTCCTTACCAGCCAAACTCATTGCCCAAACTGTCAAATTGAGCTAAATCATGTACAAAGGTTCACATTTATCCTCAAAGTGCTTGAGGAGGAGTGTCACGCCAGAGGAGTAAGTATCGAGTCTTGTCATCACTGCAACATTAATATTCACATGGAGGGGAGGCAGGCCTGGATAGCCGATCACATGCCATTTATACCAATGCATGTGCACCCCCATCGGGGGAAGTTGGTAGTGCTATGAAGGTAGCTTATGAAGTTATTTTTGGAATCCATTGATATGCATTTTCACATGGAATACATGTGTCATTTTCCTTTTGGAAACCCAAAATTACATACTATTAAATTCATGCAAAGTTTATTTTATATTTTAAATGAAACATATTTTTATTTTTAATTAAGTTCAACAAATAGCATACCTTTCAACATGTTCATGTTTCTAATTGGATTGTGGTATGGCAAGCATCTATGGTGTCTTTTAGGTAGGTATATTCCTCGGCTATTACAACTATTGTGAGTTACCTAATTTATGATATCTTTTTTTATGGACACATGTAAATGATTGGTCGCTGCAAAATCTAGTGGATTCATTTCAATGTAAAAAATATTTTCCAATTAATGTTACTAAACATTCTCTACAAGTACGTCATCTTGAGTTTAAATTATTTATAGAGAAGGTATACTACCATGATTAAAAAATTTGTTGCAGTTGGAAAATTATATTGTGGGTAGTGTTTCAACTTTCTTATGTCATAAATTTTCTATTGACCTACCAATATATTGTTGTTTCTTATCCTATAAAGACATTCTACATGAATCCAAAGTCTTTCAAAATTATTAATTTAGAGTATTGAACTATTTAAGTATTGAGGGGTTTTTGCAGTGCATTATATTAGATATCGTCTTTTGGGATTCAAATACATTAAGTAAGTCATTCATCTATGACCATTTCCATGTGAGGTAGTTGTAACTAACTAAGTTCTCATGATTTTTGAATATTCCACTTAGTTCAATATGATTTCAATGATTGCATTTTCAAATTGGAAGTTGATAGTTTTTCACATTCTCCAACTCTCTAAACTCAACTTGTTGAGCTACTTGATATGTTGTTGAATGTTTTTTTTGTTGTGCTGATTTCAATTTCAGATTTACAAGCAAATGATTTTCAATTGCTTCTTGTGCATGTTTCTCTTATGGTGTTCATGATTAGAAACATGTAAATTTTATCAAGTTTTAGGTGAAATACATGAGAAAAATAGCATTAAAAGCAAGTGTTGAAAAAAATTAATGAAAAGTACAGCAAACCATCAACATGAACTCTTAACACAGTGTTTCGATGAAGGATTTCACCCGTCCTGAGCTACATCTCCTTGGTCTAGCGTCCATGGTCTGGGCCTCTGTATTAGCTCAATGTGGTAAAAAAAAAATTGTTTACAAAGCTATACTGCTCCTTAAACCTTATTCAATGTGTTCAGGATGCTCAAATTAGCTAGGAACACCTTTTTTTTAGCTCAATTTGTTCAAATTTTCCTCCAGTTGTGGTCAAAAAAGCTTTCCCTAGGAAAAATCCTCTAAAACTGGAGGAAATCCAATTGACTCCACTAAAACTGGAGTTAGCACCAATTCTGGAGGTCTTCCATAATTTCTGCCAAGTTAAACTAGAGTTAATTAATTTTAAAACGCACTTAATTAACCACTAAACGTGATTAACGCAAACCACATTTTTAATAACCATTAACTTTGGTGGTGTTGGTGGAGACGGACACATGCAATGGCATAATTCTAATGGTTATGGTTTATGTGGCACAATTTATGCTGACTATTGAATACATATGAGCGTAACCATCAATGGAGCGTTCACATTGGAGGGTTGGCCTGCGGGTTGGCCCTCATAACCCCCAACTTGCATTACATTAAACTTGAAATAGGTGCAATAAACATAACGGTTAAGTTGTAATGTGGTGATGTAATGGAAATGTGTTGCGGTTGTTTAGTACAGGTCCCATGTTCGACCACCCAGCCTGCCACAAAATTTGTTCCACTGCGCACTAAGCTGACCTTTTGGGAGGGAGACGTGGCAACCTCTAGGCTTGCCACTTTTCCCCTCCTCATTCGTCCCCCATTAACCAAACAAATCATGCCACGTCACCATATATGATAACTAACAAAAATAGGACACTTGTCGAGGCCTAATTGGATTGTTGACCAATGTTGACCTTGCACAGTCACTTGCCACATCAGCAGTACAGACTATTGACTGTGCAATTTTTTTAAAAATTTCTTCTGTTTGGAAAAGTGGACGGAACGTGACATCTTCCTCATACGAACTCGATTTTTCAGTGAAACGAGTTGTGTTCGGATCATTTTTCCGAGACGGGTATGGTCATTGAGGTTTTGAGCTAAATATTGAGCACCTGTTTAACATTCATGGGTGGTAGCCAAGGATGGGTGTAGCAAAAAAGAGGAGGAAAAATAGCTTAGCACCACCACTAGCAATTGCTAACAAATGAGCTTAAACCCAAGCGGTGTACAATTTTGGAGTAGGATCAATGGCATCAAGAGGTAGCATAGCAACAAGGGTGGTGGGCCTTACATTGTTGGGAATCACTGGACATGAATGTTTTATTTTGAGGTCTTACACTATAGGCCCATGTTTCATTTTAATATTAAATGCTTCAGATCACCATAGTTGCTTCTCCCAACCTTTAGAGGCCAATATCTCTCCCATCATGCTTATTTTCTTCTTTTCTTTATATCAATGTGTTGGTTTCCTCCACTGAATTATACCTTCAGGTTACAATGCAAATATGGCAGAGGATTTTTCTTTTCTTTAGCATGGAATCCAAGAGTTCGATATGAGGTTAGATGATATGAACATCGTAGTGAATATAAGGTTTGGTAACTTGGGATGGAGGAAAGCAAGCCCAAATCATGATGATAATATTGGTATCAGTGTTATGGTAGACAAGTTGCTTGTAATGGGGTATTTGCAAACCAATCACCATAAAACTAGACCTATTACTGGCTCACTCATATGGACATCACAACACATGTAGAATAGAAGATTCTTCATTTGCTTAACTTAGAAGTGGTGAGTGTTGAAAATGGTTGTTGTTGATGTCAAAGGTTGTCCAAATGAAAGAGTAAATTACATAGTCAAATAAGATATTATGATACTTTTCCAACGTTATATGGAACTCCCTCTAATTCTATAGGAATGAGGAGATATCAAATATTTTTTTAATATGACCCAACTGATTAGGTACTCTACCTTTGAAGGTTAATTTTCTCCAAATACCTAGCTCAAATGGGAGCATAAGATATATGGTTATAAAGTTGTTTCCAAGACCGTTCCAATCATATATGGCATTCTTTATAAATTCTCAAAGTTGAGGATAAATGAATTTTTTAATACTCACTATATGTTATGCCAATTGAGCAAGTCATCCCAACTAGTGGACAAGTCAACCCTAACCCAAAATCCAAACACAAATAAATAGGTGTGAAAATGAACTTCTCTAACCACTCGACTCAATAATTTGGTTCTAGTTTTAGTAGATCCAGGGAGAAGGTCTGAGGTTCATACCTCATGAACTAAGAAGAAGTGAAGTGCATCTGTGTTGAAGTAGTTCTCTATGGAAGGTTTTTGGCACATATTTGAAGGATTTTTGTCTTTTTGCTTGGGGAAGATCTTTTGTATGTTTTATTTATCTTTTTCAAGGATGAATACTTTCCTTTCAAAACCCGAGTTTAAGGGGATGAGTTATGTGGTTGGAAGGCCGAGTTTTAGAGGACATGCTTTGATGTTTGAAGGCCATGTTTTAGGGATGAGTTATGTCTTTGAATATCTAGCGCAAGCCTGATTTGAAGTCCATGTTCTGGTGTAGTGATGGTTGAGTTCATGTTGGAGCCAACAATTACTATAAGTTGGTGCTTACAAAGGATTGATGTCTTCACAAGAGAATGCAATAAATTAAATATTGTTTCCCCTCTTAACCCCTTGAAGATTAAGGCAAAGAAGTAGTATAGATTCTTATAAATGTTATAATTGACCACAATGCTATCATCTTCTCACTTCTTCTAAAAAATATCAATCTTTTACAATCTCAAGAAAATGTTTCCTTGTATTGAACTTTGGCCTCAACTTTGTTAAAGGTATCTAACCTCTCAACCTCAAGAGTAACTTTTTTCCTACTTGTAGTTTTGACCATGATATGGATTTAATCTCTTAGACACAAACCCAAGTGAAGAGTTGATTCATTTTAGATGTTATAATAACCTAAGAAACAAGCATTTTCTACTTGCTTGCTAGGAAGATTAAACATCACCAAGAAAGATGTATATCGTTGTGTCAAATATTTTCCCTCATATTATCAATGGTGTACGAGCTCTCCAACTCAAAATAATGCTTTTGCTACTCCAAATCTCAATAAATCTTTGTATCCCACTTGTAAGATGAGGTAGAAAATAAGGCATAAAATGATTTTGTTTATTTGATCAATTAAATCCCATCCACATTGCAATTGCTTTTTAACAAATTTTACTGTTGAATCTTGACTTTCACATAGTCAATAATGTTATAACTTTCTACATTTAGAGTTATAGTATTTCGAGTGAATTAATTAATTCCCTAACTATTTCTAGAAAATGTCTTCACAAATATCTACTTGTTACCAACTTAAAGTACAAAAACAAACCTACCTAAAACAAAAATGGTATTGATATAGCTATATTATATACATATATATAGATAGATAGATAGATAGATAGATAGATATGTTGGTATGATGTAGTCGAACAATATGGCAATGAAACAATTCAGAAAACTAAGAGATACCATTTCCTTCTTTATCCGTAGAACTATAAATAAACTGCATTTTGAATACTAGGTTTAAAGGTTGAACATCAACGCCTACAATGACCATTGAGTACCACACTAGTTTGCATGAATATTAAATAGGAACATGCAATCAAGTTAGTTCAATCTGATTTTAATTTAAGCATGCGTAATGTTCATGGTGAAATGCATACTTTGATAAAATTATTAAGAACATACCTAAGATCAAATTAAAATGTGGGTATGAAAAAAAACATAAGTTTCAAGAAGCCATATCAAAATGGGATGTTGACAATAGTAGCCAGGCAAAAGACGGAAAGCTCGCCTGCTAAAAAATGTTCAAGTCTTCTACAGTGCTACATTTTGTTAGGAAATTAAGCACAAAAAAATGTTTTTCACTGGGCTAACTATAACAATGGAAGAGTAGAAGAAATGTAAATGCTAAATAATAATTCATAGAAATATATATGTGACTTGCTATTGACATAAATTGGTTTAAAAGATTCCCATCTAGCAAGCCCCTCATACATTGTTAGATCTCAAACCAACTACATTAGGGTTGAGTTGACACAAATTGGTTTAAAAAATTCACTTCCACCCAAGCCCCTCATATGTGGTTAGATCTCAAATCCAACTACATTAGGATTGATAAACAATATTCAGTTAAATTTCTAAAATCCCTTAATAAGTTTATTTCCTATAAAAGTAAAATGGAAAAAAATCTTACTCCAGTAATAAATAGAAAATTTTTATGGAAGACAAATTAATTATGAGTTTTAATACAAATTTAATTATGAGTTTTGAGATGTTCATGATTTTTTTTTGGCTTGGCTATGTGAAATATATCATGAGCTGAGTGTTTTGATGTTCATTTGAGTTTTCTAGCCATTTCATTTATATGGCTACACTAATTCCTGTATTCTTATATATCAAGGAGGACGCCCCTCATTGTAAATATTCGTACACACACAATTTTCTACTTTCCCTTTTTAAAACTTATTAAAAAGAGTTTTGCAAATTTGTTAAGACACTTACCCTAAATACATATTACTTTGCAATTTTAAATAAAAAATAATATTAATATTCAATAAATTTCATATAACAACTATTAAATAAAATAAAAAATAAATAACATAATATATCCATCAAACTCTTGGATCTCAAAGCTTTTCAACACCCTACTACAAACATCTACAAAAGTAAATAAAAATTTAAAATAAAAATTAAATGAACACTAGATTATAAACTGCAAATAAATAAATAAATAAAAGAAAAACATATATGGAAGCCCTGTGGGCAAGATGTGCGTTTGATATTTCCCTTCAAAAAAAAATGGTAACAAAAGCATGAGCCCATTGGACAGAAAAAGCATGAACCCGTCAACAAAAGCATCAGTGACGGAAAAAGCATAAAATGGCATCAAAAAACATTTACGTGACATCTTTTTCAAAAATAGGAGGCACAAGAATAGAAATTTAAAAAAAGAAAAAGCATCAACCCATCCTTTTCCAAAAAAGAGAAAAGCGCGAGAATTGAAATTTCAAAAAAACCAAAACATAATGAACTTATCAATTCCATAGCAAGTAGAGGCGAGAATGAGTTCGGAATATATATATATATACCTATATCTTCCTCCTTGTGTCGGTGTGGTTTGAGTTTAGGGTCTTCAGTTTAGGGTCTGTCTGTGTCGATGTCTGGGTCGAGCTTATCTTAGGGTCCAGTCTGGGATAATGAGAGAGGAGGAGGCGGCTGTGAAGATAAGGGTAGGGCAGGTGATTTGAGTTGTTTAACAGTTTTTTGGGTTGATAGAGATAAATTGTCTCTCAAAATTGTTATGGATCGAATTCAATTTTATTTAATATCATTTTAGTGTTTATTAGGTTAATCTTTGCTCTCGTGCAAGAGCTAATTCCATTTCATAACCATTTGTTATCAATTATCTCTCAGAATCTTAAAGCCAGCCTCCCGAACCAAGCAAGATCGTTTGGATAATATTAGCAATAGAAGGATCACATAGAAGGCTTTCATGGAAGCTATAGAGTTTGACCTGTTCATCAAGCATGAGATCAAGCAATTGTTTCTAATCAAGCATACTTTTCAAAAGTATACTGAGGTAGATGAGAGTTAGAGGATGTTAATAAAGTTTTTTATCCCAAGTGTATGGCATTGGGATGAATTATGTGAATTGATGGAGTAAAACAAATTCGCCTTTAGTCTTAAAGAAAGCTATGCATATTGAGACAATTACAAAAATTGAGGTATGTGATTTGACATAGAAGGTTTACCTTGCTCAGAAATAGAGAATTGATGCTCAGAAGACAGTGGTAGTTATTTATTTACAAAAACATGTTGTTTCATCACCAGATTTAAGAACATATTTAGAACAAGTTTCTACACATTTTGGCGAGCCTACATCCTTGTTGAAAGGTGAATAAGAAATAAATAAGCTCTTTACTGCCTTGAAAATAAATCGTCAGATCAGGCAAAGGATCACAAAGTTAATATTTTGAAGTTGGAGGCACATTTGAGGTTAACAAAATCTTCAATTCAACAGTTGGAATCTTAGATAGAGGTAGGCTATGATGCTTTAAAGGAAGCAGATCATTCCTTAAAGTGGATTCTCAAAGAAAATACAATTCTAATTGATTCCCATGAAGAAGCAAGTTTGAGAAATGGATTCTTTGATACTGGAGCTTTAATATTCTAATTTTGTAGTTAAAATCTAAGAGGAAGAATTTTAGAGTAACAGGGAGGGTCTTCAAGATCTAATTACTATACTAGCTAAATTGGAAGGAAGAAATATTTGTGATGAGAAAATGGAAGAACAACTTGAACTTGATCATTGCTCTTTCACTCTACTAGTTCTGGCCAAGTTAAATGATATCCATGCATTTGTTTGGGAGGTGGACACTTCATTGGGCACTCTGCAAGATTCACAAAATCAAGAATTGAGGGAATTTGATACATAAATGTTAGAAATACTAATTGTACGGTGTAGTACAATAAACTAATGATGATTTTCCCTTTGCATTGAAATCATAACCTAGACTTCTTACACACTTCTTATAAGCGTGTTGCTCTTGCATGAAGACTTTAGAAGCCAATTAATATAATAAAGATCAACAAATGATTATATTGGAAATAGAATTTCAAGTGTATAAGTTGAAAAGGGGCTGATATTTTTGAAGACATGCACAAACTTGACCACTATGTTTGCCATGATGTCAATTCATTATGTTAAGACTTTAATATTTGGTGAAAGTGGTAATGCACATCAAAGAATCAATCCATGATTCTAACTTCTTCTTTTTTGAGTACATTATTGATACCCTCCCCAACTATCATTTCCAAGGGTCAAAATTGATATATTTGAATATTTGTTAAGAAAATAGTTAACCAAGATTGTTTTATACAATTGTTTACTTATATGTGTGGGACTAAGAATATGATATTAATAAAAATTCACAAGTTAGGGTTGGTTATGGGTTATTTATATATCCCTATAGTTTAGTTAACGTGATTGAAGTGATAGAATCAGGGACACAAATAAGAATGTATATTTGGTCAATCAGATTCAAGTTATTCGAATTGGAGACCAGGTATTATGACTCTAATAAAGGATCACATCCAAATTGGAAATTGCAAGCTTTAAGACTAAACTTATAAGCACAAGTTAAACCATGTCAAGCTAGTGCAAGCTCATATATGAATATCAAAATAAAAGAGTAACAACAATAATGGAGTACCTCCAATGTTTTACTTTGAGTTTGTCAAGCCAAGCTATTGGGTGGTAAAAGCATTATTTTTTATTTTTCAGATTCATCATTACTAGGTCTACTGTCATGATTTGTGGCATTATTCCTATAAGGCAGAGAATAATGCTAATCATGGGACTAGTAAAATGAGCTTCATTGTTATTGGGTCATAGTAAAGGCCGTGACCTAATTACTTAATGTCTAATTTGCAAATATTTCATCAATACATTTTAGTGGTTTTTCGATAAAACCTTGATGCTCGAGGATTCACAGTACAACTTCAAAATTAAATCTAAGATATGTTTCTGTACAACATCAAACTTAAATATCATATATGTTTAGTAATTGTAAGTCCTAGAATATGTCCCAATGAGGTACTATCGATCACTGAATAAAACCTTTGGGAATACCTTCAGGATGGCTTGGAATCTCTACTAGTCAAATATAGGTTGAAGGTGTGAGAGATAAGAAATATGGGTGAATAATTTTGTAGACTCATCAGATCTATTGGGAGGGTTGCTGCCAATCAGGACGCATTTAGCGAACAAACTGTGAATGAATTTTTTAAGTGGAGGGAGCAACAAATTTCTTTCTCACAAATATTTGGAGTAATGAGATGGATGTGAATGTTAGGAGGATAGTCTATAGACCAAACTTACCCGACAATCAAATTTATGGAGACCTATATGGAAAAATAAAGAGATTCCATTGTGCGCTAAATGAATATATGATCAGCGGGCAATGCTACTTCTTTGTCTTTAATTATGTGATTTAAGAAGACAACTCTAGAAAGAGATCTCAAGAACATTGGAATGATTGTGAAAAATGCCGAGAGTTGGTTACAAGCATATATGGTCACAAAACTAAAGTCACTTTGTAATTTCAGATTAATTTTGAAAGGTGTTCATCTACAAGATTTAGGGAGTGAGTCACCTAGTTTCAAACTAATTGAAGTTTCTACATATTTATTGTACTAGAAAATACTAAACACCATGTAGTAAGCTAATGATTGGCTCATTATCTTTGCATCTAGCTCATTGGATGAGGTTAAAGTGAGTTACTTTATTATCAAATTATCCTTTTTTAAACTGTAGATAATGGAATTTTCTAAAATGAAAGATGGGAAAAGATATGTAACTCTTGTCTATGCATATTGTCAATGTCATATATGTTATCCTGTTAATGATTTCTACTTTGATGTCTGGGTATTTCATTTTACATAACACCGAGAAAAATATTTTCCAAGTGAGGTTGCATAGTTTAAATCCTCTTTTTCACCTGAGAATTCCACCATTTGTGTACGACCTCAAAAAAATAGAGAGGAGAGGTGGTTGATGGAGGGTTTTGTAATTATTCTTACTTTCTTTTGTACTTGTCACAACTCATCAACTAGGCAGAGAAATCAATATTGATAAAGGGATTTTGCAATTCTTTCTACATGCTTTTGAACTTGTGATAACTGATTAATTGGACAAATCTATAAATACTAATACTAGTGAATCTCCCTCATGCGTAAGTTAATAGTGCAACAAAGATGTTTCCATGAGTTATTAATACAAATTTCACATAGAAATAGAGCCTAACCCCCATGTGTAAGGATGAACATAACTTATCATGGTGATTATCAAATCATGCATGTTCGTTAACCTTATTGACTATCCATTATGTTTTTCCCTATTATGAACATCATTAACCATCCATTATTGGGTCTAACATGATAAATACAACACATAAGGCACTTCTAGATCATATAACACAAAGAACTATAAAGAAGGGATTATATCAAGGAGACACTAAACTAACACTACATGCGAGTTAAAATAAACTGAAGTTGTACTACTGGAATGGGCAACCTACAACTAATAAACCTAAGCTTCCACAAGAAAGGGATGATGTCAAGGAAACATAGTACCTATTGAATACCCACTGTTCACAACGAGTCGATAAAGGGAATATACAACATCATATAATTATGAAAATGAAAACCTTATCCTCTTTTAGGTCCACTATTCATAGTGATTCAGTTGAGGGCCCTTCCGTAGATTTCTATGCTCGCACCCTAAGTAGTCTGGTTTGGCCTTCCTTAGAACCGATCATTGGAAATGCCAAAATGTGAGAGCAACAAATTTTCGAAAAGAAAGTTTTCCTCATCTAACATCTTATGGTAGTTAGTTTAGGTAATGGGCTAAATCCAAGGTTTCCTCTTAGTAGGAGAATAGGCACTTATAATGCACATTTGAAGCACTATTTCAGACTAATCAATCCTAATACGTCAGTATTGAGAAAAGGAGGGCAGATCTAAGAAGTTGGATTGGATTAGAGACAACCTCTTTGTCTTCTCCCTATGAGAATAAAGGTGGCAATGAAGGGTAAACACATACAATCAAAAAGGGGCTTTTCGTGCACTTTCAAATAATAATAGCATTGAAACCCTTGGACCTACTAGTGTTCACTTACATAGAAGCATGACCAAGGGTATAACTATCTTTCATATAGAACTAAAATAGTAATTTCATGATAAAAGGGAGGTGAAGCCCTCCAGGGTAAGTCTTTTGGCCCAGAATTGTACCTAAAGAACCTACACATGAAGAGGAGATTAATCAATGAGAGCAAAACCCTCAATCTAAAGTTAAGATTAAAAAAATTCAGAGGAAAAAATCCCAAGCAACACAAAACAGATATTAGAATACTCCAAGAAACATTGAGTTTGTCCATATCAAAGCTTATCCTGAAATATTTCCAAAACGAAATAGGCCACGAGTCCAAATTAATTTAGGATTTGTGTGTTGATGTGGCTTGGTGTGATAACACTCGTCCAAGCAACATGCATTTGAATGAGCTTCCTCAAAGGTTCCACCTTAAATTCCACTCCTCAAAGATTCCACCTTAAATTCAAATTCAAGCACATTCCAAATTTGTGTGAGGATTCCAAATTTGCACATTCCAAATTTGTGTGAACATTCCAAATTTGGACCGACGTGGATGTATGTGAACGAATTTCTCGAAAAAGATCTTTTACCCCGGTGCCTTGCACGAGAATTTCAAGAAAAGAATCTCAAGGTTTTTTTTGTTATAAACGTTGATCCGCTCCATTAACGAATAACAGCTTTTTTGAAATACACGATGGATTTCAAGAAAAGAATCTCAAGATTTTTTTTTGTTATAAACGTTGATCCATCCATTAACGGATAACAACTTTTTTGAAATACACGAGGGATGGCGTGGGTGGCTTCAAACGAATAGTTAGCAGTTCTTTTGTATTTGCACCGAAATTTTTTGTTTGTGTGGCTGTGACTCTCTGTTGGTTCCTCTCTCAATTGCCTCTGTGTTGTGTGTCTGTACCTTGTTTAGGGATTGCCAAATTGCTGGGTTTATTGGGGGTCGATTATTTGATTCAGTTGTGCAGTGTAGTGTATCTTCTTTAAGTTTTCGTTCTTTGTTTGCCTCACTCTTCTCCATTGGCTTACTGATCTGTTTTTGAAGTTTGGTTTACTTCCTGATGTTTTTTCTGGATTGGGTATCAAGATTGAACATTCTAATTTCCTCTTTTAAAAGTGTCGATGATGCACAGATCTGTTGCGCCAGAGAGATTCGGAAATCCTGCACTTACATACGATCGACTCAAGAAGGTTCGGCTGGGGAATTTCAGGTACTTTCGATTTCGGGAAAATAATAATAATAACTACGGCCGTGAGTGATTTCTGATAGTATTGGGCGTACTTTTTGGTTTTGATGAGCGATTTCTGATAGATTTCTGATGTATTCGATGTTTAAATTTCATAATCCTTTGCTTTCTAATTTTTCTGAATAGACCATTAAATTAAATTAGAGTAGCTTTTGGTATACTTATAAATTTCTTTGACATAATAACGAAATTTTCTTGTGAGTCCTCAACTTTTTAAGGGTTTTTTGTGAAGATATTTTTATATTATGTTAAATTTTGATAAAAAATTTGTCACGGTATTTATTCTTCATTTAGTTTTCAAAGGTCTCACAGATCGGACATCCCATCCGCCCTTCGCTCCGATATCACTTACTTTCATATGCGGAAATTTACTGTTCAGTTTGACCTTCTTGAAAGTTTTTGGTCAGCCTCACTCTTTTTCCCAATCATACGATCTCTGAATGATCTATGAATGCATGCATGCATGCATGAGATATTTTATTCTTTCTTTATATTATATAGTTAGTTATTATATAATTATTATTTAAATGTGTTGTGTTGAGGGATTTACTTTCTCCATTGGTTCCTCTGCTGCGTATAAACTGTGTCCCTGTTTTCCGTAGAAATGGGCTGGCCCAGATGTATGAATTCCGTTTACCCGAAACAACCAGTAGCGACAAATAGGTATAAATTAGTTTGGCCCAGATCAATATGTATGATTTTGATTACCTGAAACCGCTCATAGAGTTAAGTACCATTATGTTGACCGTGAGCACTAATAGAAATAAGTATCACTTCACTTATTTTTAAGGGAATTCTCGTTTTACTATAGGGAAGACTTCCAATAGGGTAGATTAAATATTTAATTTATTCAATAAAAATTTATATTTAATTATTTATTTTTGCAAATTGGTTGATATAAAATAGTTTATTTATGAGTAGAATTGTTTTATTTTCATAAGACATGTGAAATGAATGTGTTTGTTTATTTAAATGTGAAAACACGCTTCAAAATTTATTTTTTTTTAACTGAAAACAATTTTGTTTTTTTATGTGATATGATGGTTGTTGTGTTTTTGCTAATTAGATAATATGTTGTTGACTTTTTTTGCAAGTTTAAATTGTATATGATTATGTATGTATTTGTTTTATTATTTCTTAGGTGATATAATGATTGTCTTTCTTAGATAATATGATGATTATTGATTTCCAATTCATAAGAGCTTTTTGTTTCCTACATGATGTGGATTATATATGTTAAATGATATGATTATGTCCTTGTTTGTTAAATGACATGCTAAATTAGGTTGTTTGATGATATGATGGCGATAATGAGAGCAAGAGAGATAACGAGCATAAGGGGCAGGAGACAGAAGGCGGGGGGGAGCAAGAGAGGGGTGGGACTAGGGTGGTACAAGGAGAGAGAGAGAGAGAGGGAGAGGAAGGGAGATAGAAAGAGAGAGAGAGGGAGAGAGAAGGAGCGGGGGAAGTGGAGAGAGAAGGGGTGGGATGGGGAGGAAAGTATTGACAGAGAGAGAGGGAGGGGAAAAGAGAGAGAGGAGGAGGAGAGGGAGATGGGG
>APFE031554040.1:0-11229 GCA_000404065.3 Pinus taeda | reverse complement strand
TCTTGTGGAGCTTAAGTTGAAAGGAGCTTTTGGAAAATGATGTAGATGCAGAGAGGTCGAGCACGCAGGCGTCCCAACCCACAAATATGATCATTTTTGCAAATTCGAACACCATTTCAAAGCTTCCATGGTTGCTAATATTTTGATGAATAACATGTTCAAACTCCATGATATATCACAATCATCACAACTATGATGCCATATAACAAAAAATGAGTTTAAACTTATCATTGTGTATAAGAAATATAAACTTAACTTATATAGATTTCTTAATTTTACCAATTTTTTAATTTACTTTAATATATTGTTCATTTGTGGGGGTCCTTTTGGGAGCTTTTGGCTTGAAAGGAAGTGGTATTGGAGGTGGAATTATGTTGTGGGGTCTGGTGACTCTGGGTGTGTGGGAAGCTTTGTGCGTTATGGGTCTGTTATGCCTTCAATTTTGGGAACAAAGAGGAGTTAGGAAGATCGAGGTTGAAGTGGGGTATGGGCTTGATGCGTGTGTGACAGTGTTGATCCAAGGACTGGGATGTTTGCACAATGAATTGGAGGGAGTCCATGAAGGAGGGTTCCTATGGAGCTTAATTTGAAAGGATGCTTTGGCAAAAGATGCATAAGAGGAGAGGTCGAGCACGTAGAGGTGTCGACCCTTGAGGTGTGAAGTGATGCATCCGGGCGACCAGTGGGATCTGAGGCAGAGAAGTAAACTGGTAGGACTTGTCCCCTCGTAGGGTGGACCTCCCTCTAGTCATATTAGTCAGATGATTTAACCACTGGCACACGATAAGCACATTGCTACACAAACGAGCAGGCCTTGTGAATAGGCAAAAGCTAGAGGGCACCACAACAGCTTGGGACAAAGGCCCTATGTCCGAAGGTGTTGTTGTGCTCTTTAGTTTTTGCCTCTATATGAGGCCTACAAGTTTGTGCAACAACAAGGAATGAAAATCATAATGAATTCATATCTTTCATGAATGATTTACAACATAACCAATGACAAATACTTGATAGATTGGATTCTGTTTGACACAGGTAGAAGCAGATTCCAGATAGGCAGGATCTATTGGATAAATTTCGTCTACTATAGGTTGAATGCATGAGATAAACTAGTTTTATCTTGCTTTGGTCTATGTATTTCATCATTATCTCCAAGCCATCAGGTCTGGTCGGAATGAGGTTGGAGACATTTTGAATGAGAACCAACCACAATGTAATATTTTGAGCACATACCTTTTCGATATCATTTATTTAATTATATTATAAAAATTAAGTATTATTTAACTAATTGGAAAAATGTCACTAAATTTATAAATTATTCACTCAAACCCATTCTAATGTGTTGTTGTGCTTTTTAGTTTTGCTCTATATGAGGCCTACAAGTTTTTGCAACAATAAGTATGAAAATTATAATGAATCATATCTTTCATGAAGTTTGGAACATAACCAAGACAAATCAATATAGATCCATCGAAGTTTGGAATCTACCAAACATAACGAGGGAACAAATCTCTCAAGATGTAATCCTCTTTTCAAGTGAAAATTTTGAATGTTGCATATGAAAATATTTTGATATCTTTTAAATTCAAAATTAAGATAAATTTTCCATTTATTTGTATAGAAATATATGCATTTGATATTTTTATTTGACATATTTTATAAACATTTTAATGTAATATATATATATATATATAATATATAATAATTATATATAATATTAATTGAAAAAACAAGTTTTTTCTTTAGTTTCACTTACGAAAGAATTTGAACATTGAATGGAATAATTTACAATTTACATTGAATGGGAAACTAAACTATCCCTTATGAACTATTAACAAGGCCGCATAGCTAAGCCGTTTAGTTCAATTATTGAACTTTTTTTATATATATTTTCTAACATGTGAAGGGGTTTAATGCAAATTAATTCACACTTCAATGGCATTAAAGCCTTTCAAACCCTTCCCAACCCATTAAGTATGACCTGGAATTAGTCTTGTCCAAATACCAAGCAGTTTTTGAAAAGATTGTTCAAGAATTTTTAGCTATGGGTTGCATCAGTCCTAGCACTAGTAGTTGTTTCTCCCTTATTGTCATTGTACTAAAAATATAAGAAACTTGGTGCATGTGTCCTGATTTTCATGCTCTTACTATAATCACTATCGAGCATAAATTCTCTTTCCAACCATTGATGATGTCTTGGATGAACCCAGAGGTGCTCAATAGTAATTCTTACTTTATATAGTAATTCTATAATTGCATTATTTTAAAAATTGAAATTGAATATAAACTGTAAAATGTAAAATAATTAAATAAAAATTTGAAATACAAAATAATTAAATAAAACAAAAGCTAAAAATAAACAACATTTTGAAATTTTGAATTAAAAAATAAAAATAAAAATTTGCAAAACATTTAATATGTATTTAGCCACACTTAGTTTTAGTTGAAAACCTTATCACTTTTACTTAAAAATCTGTGGTTGACAATGGACAAAACTAGTTTTAGTTGAAAACCTTATCACTTTTACTTAAAAATCTGTGGTTGACAATGGACAAAAGTCATTGTTTAGAAGAAGTGTATTGCTTGCTTGGAAAACTTCTGAAACTATTTATAGCATCGCCAATGTACATGCACATTTTTACTAATTTTGGCATGTTTTGGGCTTAGATTTGATCACTTCTGGCATTAATTTATTCCGTGCAAACTATGAGTGGGCTTGTGGTAATTCTGCGGATAATGTCATAGAGCCTAGTGATAATGTACAATTAGTGATAAATAAATTCTAAGAAATATTCATATAGCCTTCCCATTATTAAGCTGGGAGGATGCAAAAGTCTGAATTTGTTGAGATTATTTTTGTTATAGTTCAACCCAAAATAATATACTAAATAAAATTATTAATATGTTTTCATTTAATTTAATAATACAAAAGCTTTAATATTCTGAGCATTGCAATTAAATTTCACTTCTAATGATTAAATAAAAAGTCTATTAAATAAATATAGTATTAAATATTAATAGAATATATATTCTTGATTACAGTATATTTAAGAAACCAGGAAATTGACTTGGCATGGCATTACATGGTAGGTAGGGAAAGACAAAATAGATCGTGCATACAGAAGAGTCCAGTGAATTGACTTCACATCGCATGGCAGGGAAAGACTAAATAGATCATGCTTACACAAGAGTCCAAGAAAACAAGCAATAGTAGGATGGTGGTGTTGCTCATAATGATCATGTTGTTTCATGGTGGAAAGAATGCCGGCAGCATTAAAGAGTAGAAATGAAATGTTGGGTGAAAAAACCAATACAGAATTATCATTTGTACAGAGACATGAATAAAAACGAGAGCGAGCACACTCATGAATTGGCACACTGGCCGTCTTGGGGAGATGTGACAAAATAGCCTGTTCAGACCTATCAATCCAATTGGCTGGGGAAACAGAATTATATTAAAATCAATTTTCATTTTCATTTATTTTTTTAAACTATATAAATAAATCATATATTTTATTATTATTAATTTTTATTTAACTTTTCACTTCACTTCACTTCCACATTTGTCTCACCATCAAAATAAAATAAAATTCATAAATAAAACTAATTATTATTACAGTATGTAGCCATTGTTTGACGTGCAGGGAAGGACCCTCCTACAGCTCTGTTGTTGTTTGCAAAATCACTTCTCCCTATACTATTTTTGCTTTGCTCTTATATATACTCGACGATCATTGATTAGAATAGGAGATGCCTGTATAGCAGCTTGTGCCGAAACTGCTTCTTTAAACTCCACAAACCCATAACAGGCTTGGGCTCCTGGCCTATTCCTAACTTGGACGCCAGAAGGCTTTATTGTGCCAAACTTTTTCATCTCTTCCTCAAGTTGGGAAGGGGTAATATTTGCAGCCAAGTTGCTGACAAAAACAGAACACTGGCCAGTTCCTTTTGCAATGTTGTAATTACTACCACTGAAACTGAAAGGAGTGGACTTACTAGCAGCTTTGCCAGTTTGTTTTTGATTTTCCCTGACAGATACTTTACATCCTCGAATTAGAATAGGGGAAGACTGTAGTGCAGTTTGGACTGAAGCTGCTTCTACAAATTCTACAAAACCAAAACAAGGTCGACCTCCTGGCCTACTCCTAACTTGAACGCCACAAGGTTTTACGGCCCCAAACTTCTCCAACTCTTCTTCAACCTGGGGAGGAGTAATATTCACAGGTAAGTTGTCGATAAAAACAGAGCATTTACAGTTTTCATCTGCAGTGCTGTAATTAGCTGGCGTATTGACAGGAGTCGAATTAGAATTTGGTGAAAGTTGAGCAGAATTTGGCTGAGCCCTGGTTCTGGTTATGGTTCTCACAAGAGGTGGTTTCTTAATTGCAACATTCGGTTGTTGTGCTGCATTTTTCTTAAGAATTGAAGCGTAGGACTCTTTGGGTGCTTCTTGAACTACAACTGGAGTTTTAGGTGGCCCTCCATTCTGGGCTGCATCTGCATCTTCTTCTTGAACTGCAACTGGAGTTTCTTGAACTACAACTGCAGTTTCTTCTTCTTGAACTGCAACTGGAGTTTCCTTCTTCTTGAGTTTCTTGGGCATGAATTTCTGAAAATGTTCAATTGCTGATTCTTGTGGGACTTCACTTTCGTGAACCCCATCAGCAGCAACAGGAGGAACAATCTCCGTTCTCGCACCATTCTCAGCTTGAGCTTCAGCCAATGGTTGAAAGTTAACAACTGGCTCTGGCTCTGAGACGGGATTGGAATTTGGTTTGATTGAATATTCAACAAGATTTTCATTCTTTTCATCCAACTTGTATCCAACCACATCATTCAATACAAAGTATCCCCTTTCCTGAGGAGCCAGCAAAAGGAACTGAGTGAAAGAGGTTCGCGTTCCACTGTTGTTCTTAAAGGTAATTGATCCACTTACACAAACAACTATTACTCCATTGTAATATGACGCCTGGGAATCAACTGCCTTGATCTCCACATTTAACGCACTGTAGTCAGTAGACGTTATCAGGTGATTGATAGCCTCCACAGTTGTTACTGAGAGCAATTTTCCATTGGAGTCTGGGCGACCAACTGTGCTGCAATCCTTATAAAATCCGTATAGCGATTGCGGTGACAGAACAAGATCTTTGTAATAATTCTTCACAAACACATCAACATCATCAGAAGCAGCCATTGAATCCCCTGACACACAATTTTCAGAATTAATAATTCGTTCTATTGCAGCAGCAGAATCAGAATGTTGTGTGGCCATTGAATCCCCTGACTCACAATTTTCAGAATTAATTCGTTCTAGTTCTATTGCAGCAGCAGAATGTTGTGTGGCCATGAATCCCCTCACAGAATTAATTCAATTCGTTCCAAGTAAGTTAAACCTGAGAGCCCAATTAAACCCAGATCTTCGTCCCCTCACAGAATTAATTCAATTCGTTCCAAGTAAGTTAAACCTCAGAGCCCAATTAAACCCAGATCTTCGTGACAACTCACCAACTCCTATGCGGGTGCTCGATCTTGCTCTTTGTCATTTAATTTTGCAAGATCCAGCCTTTGAGAACCATATTTATACCCAATTGTGAAAGCACATGATAGAATTTTGTTTGCTCTCTCCTCATCGCGTCGGCTCCTCCGTCCACAGTTTTTATTAGAATTTTGTTTGCTCTCTGCGTCGGCTCGGTCCACATAGTTTTTATTTATTTTTTAATCCAGTAAACAAAAAACATCACATAGTTTTTATTTATTTTTTAATCTCGTTAGTTTTTATTTATTTTTTAATAAGATAAATAAACAACATCTACCATTAGTAGCTAATTTTTTGTTTTTTAAAAAGCCTATCTATATTTACCACCTAATTTTTTGTTTTGTAAAAAGCTCCTACACAAACAACATCTATCATTACCAGCTAATTTTTTGTTTTTTAAAAAGCCTGTAAACAAACAACATCTACCATTACTAGTTATTTGGATGCTCACAGGCAATCAAAGCTTCTCACAAGCCTTCTCCTCTACCCTCCAAGCTCCTATTTCCTTGTGCAGTTTTCCTGGGTGATCCTATTGTTACCATGTGTAAAAGGGATAATCTCCTTAATTTAAGGGATAACTGTTGCATGACTTCACAAGGACTTCTAGCTTGAATTTCTCCAACTAATTAATCCAAGATGAATTAATTAATTATTTTTCAAGCAGCTCGTGAGACTAAATTCGAATTTTAATTCAAGGACAAATTAAAATTGAAATATTATGGATTCTATTTTTATCATTTCTTGTTGCTATTTTCAACAGAATCTATCTCCTTGAACATTTGAATTCTAGGTGAGATGAGATGAGCATCTTATTTTTTTGGGTCCACCAAGATGCAACCTGTACCAACTCCATCTTATTTGAATTCTAGGTGAGATAAGATGAGATGAGCATCTTGAAATAGAGAGTTTAAGCTTCTAACCTTATTTTACCCTTGTATGAATTGAAGTACATAATATTTATGCCCAATTGAACATGCTTCCTTCTTGGGCCCGGGTATATATTAATGGCTCCCAAGATTCTTCGAATGTATCTACATTTGATTTACCATAAAAATGACATCACATGTCCACTACCAACCGATATGCTTTTCTTAAAAACTTGGTCTTGTAGAGTCAATCAACTCTCATCCAAAATTTGCTAGGGTCTTTCCACCATGTATTTAAGATATCCTAGTTAGCTAAGGCAAAATATTCATACCATTTTGTTATGAGAGCTACCCGATAGTTATGGAATTTGCAATACTCAGCAATGCAACGATGTATGTATATGTCTATGTCTATGTATATGTATGTATATATGTTGCCAAAGATATGTCCTTACTGTCTTGAATGGTCATATCCTTTACATCAATTATTTTATGATCCACTCAATGGTTTCTACAAATGGGAGAATTGTGGGATGCGATGCTATATTTTGTAACCAATATATCTTCACATTTTGATACACTTCAACATCATCCTCATCCCCGAGAATTTATTTGCGTGCAAATAGATAATATATACCTGAGAAAGTTATTGACATGGATTTATCATTGCAACATGGTGTATCTATATAGATTGGGGTTGAGATTATAGAACATTCTTCTACCCCTTCTTCAACACCTTCAACAATCTCTTTACGTGGTCTCCTCTTAAGTGGGGCCATCTCTGTTGTTGATGAGGAAACACAGAGGCACTCCAAATCTACTATACTTGACATTTCAAAGATGTTCATTATGATAAACAACATTAGAAAGTTAAAGTCAATTCAGTGCATAACACAAAGGGATAGTTATGTGTATAATTGGTCATTACATTGTTGTGTAAGGAAACCTTGCAAACTATAGGAAATGGATGTCCCACGAAGACTGTGCACTAAGGGTATAGTCTATGGTGATGTGATCGAGAGTGGTGTTGGGCATGTAGATAACATCATTACATAGGGAAGAAGGTGAGTCTATAAAAGGGGGTTGTGCCATAGTAAAAAGAGAAAGGTGGACAATGACGATGCTATGATTGTAGTAGCTAGGTTTTAGGCCTATGCCATTGTGTTGGAGAGACAGGTAGCATATAGAGGGAGTTTGGGCTAATGTGCAAGGATGAATGAGCATGTTGAGGGGAAGATTGCGATGCAACCAACAATAGTAGAGATACACAAGTAGTCGTTGTGCACTAAAGTGGGGTAAATTAAGGTTGGTGTTATTTTTCTTGTTCATTTAGTTAAACCTATCTTTAGACAACGATCTCTTTAAAAGAGCATCTAGCAGTGTTACGAGGGTTGGCAAGCAGGAAGGAAAGAATAGTGATCCTAAAAGTTTTCAAAAACTATGTTTATCACTGCTTTGAACTATTTTATATATGTATTTTTGAAATATTGATTTATATTTTAATATTGACCTTCATTCCATGAGTTTATGTGTTATTGATATGTAATTCTATTGTTGTGGCTGAACTTGTTTATGGTAATGGTCAGGGCCCATCACCAACCTTAGTGAAGTTGTAATCCATTTGAGTTAGAGCAGGAATAATTGTGTGGTGATATAACATCCCTGTAGTATGATATTTGAGTGTGATTGTAGTTAGTCAATTTTTATAGTTTTGAATGATTTGATTTTTAGATTTACGTTTCAAATCAATTCTTGTTCTTTAGATTTATAATTTTCTGTTGAGGCATTGAATTGATAGTCCGAAGCATGGAGCATTATCAATGAACAACTCTTGGATTTCGGCTTGTATATTTTATGGTTTGAACTGAAGTTAAATTTGGATTGAAATGGTTGGCTCAAAATTTCTAAATGGTTGAGCCTCAACATTCACCGCAGGATCAAGGATGGAGAGGAAACCCTTATGGGAAAGTTTATCAGTCCCAAATTCCAACAACCTCATATATCTATTATCAACCACAATATCCACCTTATGTGCCATAGACACCTAATGTGCCTTAGACTAGCAAGGTTACAACCCACCCTATCCCACACAGTAGCAATCCTCATTACCATTACCACCCCTACCATCACATCCACTACCATTACCTCAAAATGTTAATCCATCTTCATAGCAGATCAAACAATCATTTGACTTGACCCCTCCATGACCAACAAAACTGCCTACACAACCTATATCTAATCCTATTAATAAACCTCCTTAGCCCATGGAAAACATAGAATTACAATCTTTTCCCCCCTATGTTATTACTTACTTTCCTATAAATGAAATTCAACTTAGATCTGGGGAAGTGATTAATATGAACAAATATGCAATGGTCATACAAGGGGAGGATCCTCAAATAGAATCTGACAACAAATAGGATGAACATAAACAAATAGAAACAAAAAATAATGGTGTGACAAGAGAACCACATTAAACATTGGAACCACCTTTTCTAGAGAGACTACTTGTAAAGAAAGTTGAGGTACCTGTGGAATATGATCTTCATTCTGAATTGAGTAATTTTTGTATAAAGATCCCTTTATTACAAACCACTAAAGACATACCTATCTACACTAACATCATTAGGGGTATTTGTATTAATAAACATACGATGAAGAAGACTAACAACCAAACCATTAAAGTAGTTAGTGTTGAAAATGCATCAACAAAATCCTAAATTATTGTTTTCCTTGAATTAAATTAGGAATAAAATTGTAATTTAAATGTCACAAGACAACTTGTATTAGTTAACTAAGTTAGTTTGAATTAGTTGTCTCAATCAATTCGAGTTGAGGGTCTAACTTCAGTCATGTAGAGTGTCTCCTACATTATTGAGCCCGATTGATTTTATTTTGAGTTGTAATTAATTAATTTAGTTGCTCTGTTAAAGTCAGTTAAACTAGTTCCAACTGATGGAGGAACTAGTAGGAGGTCAGAAGGTGGGGTGGTGCTTCATGTGGTCAACTAGATAATTGATTATTCAGTCATAAATAACTCATGCATGTCAGATATGAGAGTTACCCAGTTAATATTGGACTTCAGGGACAATGTACTATCAGTTATATAATCATCTGAATTGTAAAGGTGGTACATGAATTTAGAGGAAGGCCTATGAGGATTGCACAATTCCAATTAAGGAATTTCCCTAATTAATAGGGTCTAATTCCCAAGGAAACAACGCAAGGACATATGGACTTGGGCAAGACAAAATTTGGTTAAGTGTTTTCCTGGGCTTGTCTAGGAAGCTCTGAGATAGATAGAGATAGTGCAAAGGTTTCTTATGCTTGAGCAAAGCATTGTAATCGTCTCATACTTTCAGAATAATGAAATATACGAATAGCAAGGGTTTTTAGTTGTGGATTTCCCAAGGAAACCATTATGCAATGTGTTGATTGAATTATTTCTCTTGTATGCCTTATGATTTCACGATCATTTAATTGTTTCTGTTGATGAGTAGAGTAGATTCAAGTCTTTTGTTTTAGCATATTACATAAGCAGATTGAATCTACAATGAATTTCTACATGGTATAAGAGCATAAATCACTCTAGAATAGGATAATAGGAGTTTGTCATTTGCAAGTGAAACCGAATTTTCATTATCATTCATAGTGAGCTGGATGTTGTTCTACAGATTTAGACTCAAATATGCCCTTGAGGGTAGTTCGAACTATATTTCTTGGAAGGATAGGATGGAGGCAGTGTTGGAAGACAACGAGCTTAAGGAATTCATAAACAAAGACATTCCTAAGCCTCCAACAACTATTGCTCAAGATCTTTCAAGGTAGAGAAAACGTGTTGCAAAGGAAAATAAGGATTATCCTAGAAAGAGTTTAAGATCATATTGTCTCGAGCCCCCATGGTAAGGAGACTCCATATGCAATGTGGAAGGCCTTGATAGACCTATTTCAAAACAAAAATGACCACATGAAGTTGGCATTGAAGGAAAAGCTTAGGAAAGTCAAGATGGAGAAGGGCGACACAATACCAAAATAGTTGGCCAAGTTCACCCGATGTCAGGATGAGCTTGGAAGTGTTGGTGTTACAATTGTTGAAGATGATCTAGTCAGCCTAGCACTTCCATGCTTTCCCAAGACCTATCAAAAATACTAGGATTTGGTAAGTGAGAGGGAGAAATTACTAGAGTGGGAGAATTTGTGGTAACATGTGGCACACTTCAAGATCTTTGGTTCATCAGTTTACTGTCACGTTACCCAGGATGCAAGGAAAAATATAGAACCAACAACTGAGTTGGGCATATTTGTGGGGTACACTGATACACCTGAAAATTATCGAGTGTGCCTTTCATATCAAACGATGACAGTGGTTCATAGAGATGTGAATTTTGATGAAAAGAAGACCATCAGATGTTCCCTTGAGAGGGAGATTTAGTTACATGTAGATGAGGAGCTTTTAGCTCCAAAGGAAGAACCTCGGGATGATATGGAGCAACCAAATTCATAAGAGAAGAGATTGGAAGCACCCACTCATGTAGGGACTTCCAAAGATGGAAGGAAGCTCATGAGAGAGGATCACATATTGATACATGCTATTAGAGAGAATGTGGGATGACCCACATCACATCACAGACATAGGAGGTCACCAGATTGGTACACTGGATACATAGCTCTAATGAGAAAGAGTGTAGAGATTGAGCCATCCTCATTCAAGGAAGAAGTGCAACAACCAGTATGGTTTGATTCCACGGTAGAGGAGTATGACTCCATTTTCAAAAATGATGTTTGGGATGTAGTCCCAAGATCATCAGACAAGTCAGTGGTGAGTTCCAT
>APFE031554032.1:0-17369 GCA_000404065.3 Pinus taeda | reverse complement strand
AACCTGACGTCGCAGTTACGGCTACTAAAAGAGGGAAAAAGACGAAGACAACGTATGTTCTAGGCTAATATGTCGACATGATAGGGGGAATCTATTCCGAAAATAGATCCCATGTAACGCTACTCACAGGTCGGCTGACAGAATGAAGTAATTATGTGCTCATTTATTTGGCCACTGCAAACGAGTTATTAGCCCACCTGCACAAAACATACTTTACTTCTTCCTCTTCCCATGGAGCAGTTGAAGGAAGCTCTGAGGCGGTTTGTCCGGCTCTCCTCCGTTCTGCTCTTCCGCAAGCTGCTCTCCAGATTTGACGATCTGATCTTTCTGGTCGAAAAGATATTGTTCATAGTGCAGTGTGCGCGACATTTAGCTCCGCTTATTTCAGTTATTTTTAGTGCGAGGCGGCCTACCGATTCAACAGCACGTATATCGACTATCGTAATTCGGAGATAAAAAGGAATGGAGCAAGGAGGTTTGAGTTGGCGGTATTACTCTTCTTGTCCTTTTGACCTCTGAAAGCTCTGTTTGAGAGCACCTGTCACGGATCATCTTTATGTTGAAAAATTGGATTTTCAAGGGAGTTCTCGTCCTGTTTACGAGCATTGCAAATCAAAACATGGGGCATACATTTACATATAAAAAAAATTAGAAATGAAAAGAAAAATTGGGATACATTATGGATTTTTGAAAAAAAGTTTGAGATACAATGTGCATGGATACGGGATGTATGTGGATCGGGTCAAGATCCAAGTTGTTTAGGATAGGTCAGCCCTAAGCACTTTATCAATGTTGGATCTAAGTCATTCAAGATTGAACAATTCAATGACTCTATTAAAGTTTTGTAGTTTTTTGGGCCTTATAGATTTTAAAGGAAGGTTTGTGTTGGGTTTCTCTCATATCGCTTGGCCCTTAAGCCAAGTAAGTAAGGGTGGAGAAAAATTAAAAATTTCTCGGTATGAGTCCCAACAAAAAACATTCTAGGATCTAAAACATTGTCTTTGCTCTACATAGGTCTTCAATGTGTCACACTTGCTACCACCATTTGAGATTGAGACAGAGACAATTGTCTCTAACTATGTTATCAATGTGGTACTCACACAAGAAGGACATTTGGTGATCTATCATAGTGAAACACTCTTTAATACTCTTTGGAGATACCCCACCTATGAGAAGGACATGTACTCCACCGCACATGTCGGCCTACAATGGAAACATTATATTTTAGGGAAGGAGATGATCATCAACATTGATTATATGGCTTTACAATTTATGCATACATAAGGAAAGCTATAAAATGATCTCCATAAAAAATGGTCCCAATATGTGCAACAATTCTACTTGATAATCAAATACAAGAAGGGAAACACAAATTCTGCCGCAGATTGCCTCAGTCGACTTGTGGCACTAACCATAGTTCTTGACTCTTATGGGAACAAGACCTCTAGGTGGCAACAACTATATAATAATGACTCAACTTCATTGTCACATAACAAATTTCGACCACAAGAAATAAGTTCCATAATTCCACCTTTAAGATGTAGTCTTATGCTACCTGAGCCACCTTTGTGTTCCTTCTAGCGAGCATATCAAGCTAAAATGAGAGGCACATTACAATCGGGTGGCGTGGCATTTTGGCGTGGAGAAAATATTAGTATTATTTTAGAAGTATTTATGCTAGCCAAAGCTTCGATAGGATGTCCATCAGTATATCATATCATGTACTACATGTGTAATTACTACACTGACCATCAAGAACCATGGGTTGTACACTCAGGGGTTGTTGGGTTGTACACTCAGGGGTTGTACACTCTTCTACCTATTCTAGACAACCCTTGGGAGCCATTCTTGGTGGATTACATGTCAAGTTTGTCATCAAGCAAGCGTGGTAACAATTATGTGTTTGTGGTTGTCATCGATTCTCTAATATGGCCATTCTGGCACCATGCAGGAAGAGTATCACAATTGAAGCCACTACTAAACTCTAAACTCTTATTTGAGAATGCTTGGTTTCATTTTGGACTACCTTAGACCATTATTTCAAATAGAAACAACATTTTCCTCAGCACCTTTTGGTTTAGCCTTTAGTCTCTCATGGATGCCAAGTCGAATAGATCAATTGTTTTTCATCCCCAATCAGATGGACAAATAGAAGTGGTTAATGGGATGATTGTGCATATCTTATGCATGTACAAATCCATGCATCTATGTACATGGAAGGAAAGCCTCCATATGCTCAATATAACTATGAAAGAGCCCTCTACAACTTTATTGGTCACAATCGTTTTTAGTTGTGCTTGGAGTTCCAACCATTAACCCTAAATGATGTAGTTATGCCCATTGCATCTTCACTAATATATTCCTCCCATACTCAGGTCAAGGAGGATAGGGCATCAAAATTTGTTGAATGGATGCAACACCTCCAACAATAGGTCCATGACATCTTGTAGAGAGCCAATTCCAAGTATAAACAATGACATGACTATCACAAGGTTCCACATAAGTTAAAGGTTGGTGATAAGGTGTTGTTACACTTTTAGAAAGAAAACCTCACAGGCCCCCTTAAGAAGCTAAGAGGACTCCAGTTTCTGAATTGAGTATTCTCCCTTTTCTTGGCTTGCACCTAGTTTTTATTGTGGAGTTGCTTCAACCATGTTTTCCACCTATGTTGGATGCCTTAGAGGCAGTCGAACAATTATTCTCCACAAAACTCAATGCAAAATTCACTCTATGGGTTACAGTGGATTAAATCATGGGCAATAAGACAAAGGATATCAACCATCAACACATACATTTCTATTGGGTTTTCAAAGCAAAAAAGCTTCTTCACCAAGGCAATTGGCTCACCTAAAGCCAAACTCAATAGAATTTTCACCATCTAATGAGGGAACTTGATGCAATGGAGACCATTTATTCTCAATGGTTCTCTATATCCTTGGTAGTTTTTCTATGATTTTTGAGTCCCAAACTGATCCGAATGGAAAATGGCATCAACCCATGGTACTCATCCACCCATATTATTCATTGACCCATGGAATTTACCCATGGTATTGTAAATGGCATCCACCCATGGTATTGTAAGTGACATCCACTCATGATATTCATTCACCCATGGTAATGGCCCATGGTATTGTGACATCCACCCATGGTATTCATTCACCCATGGAATTGGCCCATGGTATTGTGAAATTCACCCATGGTATTCATTCACCCATGGAATTGACCCGTGGTATTGTAACTGAGAAATACTATAAGTAATAAGTCACATTTTGTAAAAGGATAGATTGTCCGCCACAATGTAGCCTTTACAGTTATTTTCGGTTTTAATAAAAAGTTTCTTTGTGGTTTTGTTTATTAGGCATTCTCCTCTATTTTTCTTCTCACAATTCAAGTTTTCAGATCTTGTAGGTCTCTACCCCAAGATCCATTTCAATCTTTTAGATCTTGGGGGCCTCCTCCCAAGATCTGGATCACAAACATCTATGTTTGTTTTGAGGCCCCAAATGATGTCTTTTGGAAATTCATGAGGGGGAGGGTTGGAATTGGAAAGTGGTTGCCATAGCATGCCCTAGCCCTAGTCAAATGTTATAGTCTGTAGATAATTCTTTCTAGTGAGAAATCATGTGCCGCAAACATATATTGTATATAAATGTTGCACCTTTGGGAAGTTAATGTACCAACTAACCACCTTGGGGCCTGCAAACCTTTTTGTATTTCATCTTCTAGTGTTATGGTTTTGGACCTATAAGGTTATTTATATATGTTAAAATGACATTCTTTCGACCTTGTGTGATAGGTTTTTCCAATGTGTGTAGCTTCCATCTTTCTCAGTTTAGAGATAACTACTACCATTATATCTTATTTGTATTATACAATATTCTGTTATTTCGTTTAATAATCGAAGTTGTGTTTTCACCATACTAATGTGCTCTATATTATATTTTTCCATGTGTGCTTCATTTCCTGACTTCCATTTCATTCTTTGTACAACTTAGATCCCCCAATCTGGAAATGGATATAGGAGGAGGCTATCCTCAACTTTGAATACATGGTCATATTGTTGGGTGATGAATCCTTATAGGCATGCCAGAGGAGACAACAAGATCTACCATATAGCATGTAGCTGAGGGAATTCTAGATACCCACAAAGTTTCATAATGCTTTAGTTAGGACCCTACTTTACAAGAGGACAATCTAGAGGATGGGGATACAATAGGTTGTACTAAAGTTCAATCCCCCACTTTCGTTGAGGTTGACATAACACACCAATCAAGAAGAAGAATGAAGAGAATGGAAGGAAATAAAGAATGTACCTGGATTTTATTTACCATGAGTACTACCTAAGTTTGTAGCATGAGATGCTACACAAAGTGTCAAAGAGGTAAGGGAGCAACAAATCAAGGACCAAGAAGATTGAAAAATGTAAACTTTTCTAGGGATGCATAACATTCTATTAGGGGAGTATGATGGGCCCTTGAATTGTAAATTTAAAGGTACATCTATAACCTATGTCACCTAGGAATACATATACTTCTAACCTTGGTTATTGTGCATTTTGCTAGGTTACATAAGGGATTTAACAATTCTGATGACTTTTGTGACCTTTTGCAACCTTAACATATTAATGTGTACATGTTTTAGAAGGCAAACAAGTTCCTCCAACAACCTATCATGAATATAAGGACCTTATCCCCTCAATTATTAATAAGAACCTATAATATTGCTAGAAAATTAGTTCCATCAATAGTTGAAGGCAAGGTGAGCTTACCATGAAGATAGGTGCCCTATCCCCTCAGTTATTAATATGCACCTATAGGATTGCTAGAAAATGATATCTATCAATAGTTGAAGGCAAGGTGGCTGCACAAGCAACCCTAAGGGGACAATCAACATGATTCTATGGATTTTTGGAGAGAAATGCAACCCTCCTATTTAGAAGTTTTCTCCCTCACATTTTGCATAGAAAGGGGAACTTGGGCTAGTAAGAGGGACTTACTTTTGGTGGAGAAGAGAATCATATTGTTCCTTTTCAAACTTCTAGCTTCCACATTCCCATTATCTGTAATGACAGTTTTCTATTAATAAAAAGACAATTCTTTTTGCAAGTTTTCTAAGTTGAATTTTCTTGAGGATCTTTACCACCTTAGGGAGGGCCCATCCATAGGCACTCTAGAACCCTTATTGTACTTTATGTACCTTATTTACAAGTGTTTCTTTATGCTATTATAATTTATTCTTATTAATACAATGACATTGCAATAGTTTCATATTCCTATAGATACTTGAAGATAGAATTTCTTATTTGTTAAGTGTTGATAATATTTTCCCTAAGTTATTATTAGCTTTGTATGCCTAATTTCACCTTTATTCCATTCATTTGTTGCATTTTTTATCATTTCAGGAGTTTTCCATAGGATTACAAGACTTCATTTAGAAATACAGGTCTTGTAGGATAGACTTGAGAGCATTGGTTTTTCATGATTCTTTAAGATTTCATGTTTGTTATTTGCATAACATCTTAGTTACTCAATTTTGAATGATTATGTGAATGAAGAAGAATTGAGAAAGAAGTTGTCACAACCACATTATTTCCTATAGGATCTCATCTTGTCTTATTTTAGCTAAGCTAATTGGATTCGTTTACTTTTCTGCAACATTATTATAACAATGTTTTCCTTGCAACATAAAGTAGTTTCTTGAATGCCATTACTATAGTTTGAGTTCTTGCAACATTGTTTTCCAATGCTTTTACTTCTAAAACCTGGCCTCCATTGATTCCTTGCAACTTTAATTTTGTATTTTTTGCACTTAGATTCTTGAATCTTCACATCCTACTAGGTAGGACAATTAAAGTGATAGTGGATTAGCATTACCAATCTGATTCACTTGATCAAGAATTAGAATAGGAGAAATGTGAGAACATTGATAAATCATTTGAAAAACATCAATGCCTAATTACACAATAAAAACATTTAGAGATAGAAAAGGGAAATTCTAAATAGTGTGTTAAGTGCGAAGACTTGTAAATTTTTCTTTTTAAATAGGCATCTATATATATTATGAGGTGTAGATTATTTGGCTTGAGTGGGGTTTGTCCCTACCATGTCTCACGTTTCAATCTCATGGGAGGGGTTGATCATGGAAGCCACTTTGGGGGATTATACACCATCCCAAGGGGTGTCAAGATCCCTGAGTTTCACAAGAGAGAATTGAATCTTATTAATTTAATATTAATACAAAATAATAAATTGAATTACAAAATGTATAATTTAAAAGATAAATGAAGTAGAAAAAATATAATTAAATATAAGAAGTGAATATTTTACAAAGCAATTATGATTTGTGGAAATTAATATTGGTATATCACACTTTTAAAAAGGTATACAATTGTTTGATATTATTTAAAATTTTATTGATGTGTTCAAAAAATTTGAAGAGAAACACTTCTTATATCACCATAATTTTGATGAGCTAAAAGCTTAGGATATTATGACAAAGGGTTTGGAGCCAATGGTCAAAAGTGAAGAGTTTTCCACTATTCAACAAGGTTCAATTTCCATGAGGCCAATTTTGAAGTCATGTGGTCACCTTAAGGTAGTCGCCGAACATGTGATTGCACCTAAAAATTTTATATTAAATGATCTCATGCTTGTGGACACATAAGTGCATCAAATCCCACATTTCTGTCCTTCAAATTTCTTTATTTAAACATCAACATCTCATAATTCTTAAAGATTCACAAATCATGATTAATTGTTGCGAAAATTATCGTTATATGTGGCCTTCCATGTTTTGCAATAAAACGACAAAGTGTTAACCTCCTAGCCAACTACAGAGAAAATTTGGAGATGGGTATTATTGTTGCAAATGATAGAAGGGGTTATTCCCCAACCCCCTAAAGCTATGAATAAAGGATTAATTAATTTTGAAAATAGTTTATTCAAACAGAAAGAGTCCCATGTGTTTGGGATGCATAGGAGATGGCATGAAACATCCCTCATTGGCGTTGGGGCTAGTATAGAGTACCATGGTCTAGAGGGGACTAAAGGCATAAAATTTCATAATGATGTTTACAAGTGGTAAAGCCTGTTGTGGAGGAGGGTGGCATGAGGTGCTTTCGCTCCTATTTTGTATGGATGACACTAACCACTTGTGGATAATCGAATTCCCTTGTGGGGAAGGAGGTTTTGGTTTCCAATTCTACTCTCATGATTAAAGGATTACTTCATAGTTTAGGTGGGTAGGCTAACCAGGGAATATGAATTTTTCTTGACTAAACGACAATCAAATCCACTCATATGGATGAGAAGGGGACATGATGGTAGATTGTAGAAAGCTAATATGAAAATCAATTTGGAGTATTCAAATGACACACACCTCATCCTCGATTTCTCCACTTCCTAATTGCATGTTGTGGAAGTTTTTGGACTGGTATCCCAGTGCAATGAAGTTGGAGAGTATGTTATAAGTATATTTTGGGTTTGGGAATCGATGCTGCTATGGAGTGAGAGTAGTATCGAGTCTAGTTTTGAGACTATATTTGGAAAAAGGATTAGAAGAGGTATGCAAAACATGGAGAACCTTGAGATATAGGTCCCACAAGAGGAGATTATGCAACTTCATTTATGCTATAATAAATTTTCCATTAGTTTAACTACAATCATGTAGATATTCATAAACGAACAAAAGCTACTTTGAAGAATGGAAGATGAACATGGTAGTTTGCAGGGGCAATTTGAGGAGCTCCAACATGAAATGGCTTTAAATTAACAATGTCTTCTTCCTTTGGGAAATTTGGTTTGTGAAGTTAAAATTTTAGTTTTGGATTTAAGCTTTGCACTCTCTCCAAATGCACCAAAAAAAGCTTGTAATGCAAAAGGTTTATTCCAATAATTATAATTGGTACTGTAGGTTAAAGTATGTATTATTTTTAAGAGTTTATTGATGAGTATATACAGTTAAAATATGTAATTTAGCGGAATTCTTCTTCAACCCACTTTTAACATCAAGCTTTGAGGAGAAAAAGAATTTTACTCTTATGAACTCAAAATTTTTGTAATTTTGCTATAACATTACAAACTCAAATATTAATATTCATTATTACTCAACTTTTAAAAAAATAAAAATTAAATAACAAATATTTTGAAATTAAAATTCACTTTTGAAAAATTATGTATTTTGAAACTTCCAATAATATAAAATAAATAAATTAATTAATGTAAAACTAAATAATGAAATTATACGAAAAATTTTCTCGTCTTATTATAAAAAAATTTATAAATTAATTTGAAATTTCATTTAACCATACAAATATAAAATTTATCATACGTAATGATATAGTATGAATTGATATCTATTCATAAAAAATTATAAATATATATAAATTATTCCATATTATCAATGTCAATAAGAAGTTTTTTATAATAGATTATTAATAGAAAAATGAAAAATCAACAACATTATATTAAGGTTATCACTTGAAATTTATAAAACAGTTAGAATTCATCAATGTGAAGTATTTTTATACAATTCCACTACAAATACTAAAATTTCCATATTTCTATAGAAATCATAGTTCTACTCACTATATCATGGCTACAGAGAGGTTGATCATCCTAGCCTCGCCCACAACAACCAACGTAATGACCCCTTGCACCAACATTTAAAGATTGCGTGCTCTTCTCTGGTCAATAAAGAGGGAAAGAGAAAATGGTGACATATCAAGTAATATACCGATATGGTGGAATCTACAGCCAAAGGCAAGTCCCACAGGTTGACTCATCACAGGTAGGCTAACAGAATTAAGCCATTACGTGCTCATTTGTTTGTTGACTAAGGTTGACAGAATTTGCCTTGAGGTGATCTGTTTGACTCTTTTTCCTCAATTCTTCCAGAAGATGCTCTTAGATATAGATGAAGGATGCCTTGAGGTGATTCTTCTTACTCTTTTCCTCTTTGTTCTTCAAGAAGATGCTCTCAGATATAGTGATCTAAACTTCTTGGCCAAAAAGATGGGAAACATAGTCCATTCTACTCTACATTTGGCTACTATAGTTTCAGTAAGCATTAGGGTGAGACATGTTGTGATCCAACAACAAGCATATTGACTATTATAGTTTGGAGATAAAAGGAATGAAGGCATGAGGTTTAATTTGGTTGGTATTATTTTGCTTCTCCTCTTGTTTTTACTCTGCAAGTTTTCTTCTCTGTGGTATTATTATTCTCCGTGGCCTCTCGTTCGAACTATGCAAGTCTTCTTATTTGGAAATGTATTTCTCAATATTGGAAATAAGTTGAAGAATATTATTGAGGGATGTCTCACTCTTTTCCTCTTTGTTCTTCAAGAAGATGCTCTCAGATATAGTGATCTAAACTTCTTGGCCAAAAAGATGGGAAACATAGTCCATTCTTCTCTACATTTGGCTACTGCAGTTTTAGTAAGCGTTAGGGCGAGACATGTTGTGATCCAAAAATAAGCATATCGACTATTATAGTTTGGAGATAAAAGGAATGAAGGCATGAGGTTTGATTTGGTTGGTATTATTTTTCTTCTCCTCTTGTTTTTACTATGCAAGTTTTCTTCTTTGTGATATTATTATCCTCCTTGGCCTCTCGTTTGAACTATGCAAGTCTTCTTATCTAGCAATGTATTTCTCAATATTGGAAATAAGTTGAAGAATATTATTGAGGGATGCCTCACTCTTTTCCTCTCTTTTCTTCAAGAATATGCTCTCAGATATAGTGATCTAAACTTCTTGGCCAAAAATATGGGAAACAGATTCCATTCTGCTCTACATTTGGCTGTTGTAGTTTCAATAAGCATTAGGGCGAGACATGTTTTGATCCAAAAACAAGCATATCGACTATTATAATTTGGAGATAAAAGGAATGAAGGGATGAGGTTTGATTTGGTTGGTATTATTTTTCTTCTTCTCTTGTTTTTACTTTGCAAGTTTTCTTCTTTGTGGTATTATTATTCTTCTTGGCCTCTCATTTGAACTCTACAAGTTTTCTTATCTAGCAATGTATTTGTCAATATTGGAAATAAGTTGAATAATATTATTAAGGGATGAAAAATTTATTATGGTGTATATGGACCCAATCAAGATCCAAGTCATTTAGGGTTCTCTCATATTTGTTGGCCCTTAAGTTAAGTGAGAAAGGGTGGAGAAAATAAAAAAAAATTCTTGGTGTGAGTCACAACAAAAAACATTCAAGGATCTGAAACGATGCATTTTCTCTACACCAATATTCATCGTGTTAGACCCACAACAACCATTTGAGATTGAGACAAAGACAAATGTCCATAACTATGTTACCGGTGTGGTACTCACTTAATAGGGATAATTGGAGGTCTATCACAGTGAATCATTGTCTGATATTGTCTGGAGATACCGCACCTATAACAATGAGATGTACTCCATCATAGATGCCTACTAGAAATGGTAGAATTATATTATAGGGGAGGAGATCATCTACATTGAGCATAGGCCTTTGCAATTTATGAATATGTAAGGAAAGATACAGAATGATTGGCATAAAAAATAGTCCATTTTCCTGCAACAATTCCACTTGACAATAAAATACAAGAAGGGTAGTGCAGATTACATCAATGAGCCCCAAGTTCTGAATCCAGCAATAGTTCTTAACTCTTACCAGATTTTGATCACAAAAAAAGAAGTTCCATTATTCCACCTCTAGGATGTGGTCTTATGCTAATTAGGCCACCTTTTTGTTCCTTCTACGGAGCATGCGGGAGGCACATTACCATTGGGTGGCTTGGCATTTTGGCATGGAGAAGACATTGGCAGTATTTTAGAAGTATTTCTATTGGTTAATGCTTTGAAGGATTTCCATCAATATATCATATCATGCACTACATATGCCATTTCTATCTTCGCCATCAAGAAACAAGGGTTATACACTCCTCTAACTACCCCATACAACCCTTAGGAGTGATTCTCCATAGATTACATGTCGATTTTTTCATCCACCAAGCATGGCAACAATTATGTGTTTATGGTTGTCAATCAGTTCTCTAAGATGGCCATTTTGGCATTGTGCAGGAAGAGTATCATAGTTGAAAGCCACAACTAAACTCTTATTTGAGCATGTTCTCGTTCATTTTGGACTAAGTCAAACCATTATTTCAAATAGTGACAAAAATTTTGCTCAACACCTTTTCGTCCAGCCTCTAGTCTCTCATGGACACGAAGTTGAACAACTCAATTGTCTTTCATCCCTAATTAGATGGAAAAATAGAAGTGGTCAATAGGATGATAGTGCATATATTAAGCATGTACAACTCTAAGCATATGTGTACATCGAAGGAAATCCTCCCATATGTTCAATATAATTATAACAAATCCCTCCACAATTCTATTGGTCACAATCATTTTTAGGTGTGTTACGCATTCCAATCATTAACACCAAATGATGTAGCTATGCCCATTGCATCTTTAATGGAAAATTCCTCCCATACTTAGGTTGAGGAAGATAGGGTAGCCAAATTTGTTAAATAGATTCAACACCTCCAACAATAGGTCCATGATGTCTTGGAGAAAGGCAATGCCATGTACAAGAAGTGACATGACTAGCGCAAAGTCCCACATAAGTTTCAAGTTGGTGATAAGGTGTAGTTATAGTTAAATAAATAGAACCTCACACACCCCCAAAGGAATCTTGTACCACTGCAATATGGGCCTTATACAATCATAAAGGTTATGGATGAAAATGCTTTTGAATTGAGTATTCCCCCTTTCCTTGGATTGCACCTAGTACTTATCGTGGAGCTCCTTCGACCATATTTTCCAACTCTATTTTATTATTAGGAGGTATCTAAGAAAACAACCCCCATAGAATTCAATGTAGACTTCATTAAACAAGCTACATTGGATCAGATCATGGACACCAAGACAAAGGATACCGACCATCAACACATACAACTTTATCAGATTGTCAAAGAAAGTAAGCTTATTCACCAAGGCATGTGACTCACTAGGAGCCAAATTCAACAAAAGTCCCCCCTAATGACGGAAATTGATGCAATGGATACCATTGCTTCTTGAGGGGGGAAGGACTATTCTAGGTGGATATTGGTGGTCACCCACCTCTTCCACTATCTCAATGGTTCTCTATATCATTGATAGTTTTTCTGTGATTTTTGAGTCTCAAACACTTGGGATTGGTTTGAGGCCCCAAATGATATAAATTCATTGGGAGGGAAGGGGGGGAGGGGGGAGGGGTGAGAAGGTGTGGTGAGGCATGGGGGGCAGGCTTGCCATGGCATCCCCAAGCCCTAGTCAAAACTTTGTAGTCCTCATATAGTTTTATCGAGCAAGCTATCATGTGCCCCAAATGGATATTGCATACAAATGTTGCACCCTTGGGAAGTTGATATACCAACAAACCACCTTGGAGCTTACTACATTTTTGGTATTTCATCTTCTAGGGTTAGGGTTTTGGACCTCTAAGGTTCATTTTTTTTTTTTTTTGAAAGGACATTCATTGGGCCTCTTGTGACAAATTTTGTGAATGTGCGTAGCTTCCATCTCTCTCGATTAAGAGATAACTACCACAATTATAGCCACTTTATAAATTATATGATATTTTTTTATTTCATTTATTAATGGAAGTTTAATTTTCACCATTTTGATATGATTTCTATTATATTTCTTCATGCATGCTTCATTTCCTTTCTGGTCTTTGATTTCATTCCTTGTATAACCTAGATCACCCAATTTGGAAATACAAACAGGAGGAAGCTCTCTCTCCCTTTCCCTACCCATCTCTCTCTCTCCCCCCATCTCTATCTCTTTCTACCCTCCAACTTTGTCACTATCCCCATCCCTCTCTCATTCTCTCTCTCCCCCTCTCCCCCCCTCCATCTCTATTTTCTCTCTTCCCTTTCTCTCCCTCTATCTCACCTCTCCTCTATATCTTTTCTCCTATGCTCTCACCCTCTCTACCTTTTTGTTATATCTCTCTCTACCTCTATGTTGACATGAAAATGATAGTATGGTTGAGACCCTGGGATTAGGCACAAGCAACCAACAAGGCTTCGCTATAGTCTAAAGCAACTCTGATATTTCCACCTTACCCTAGGAGGGTAAGGAGTCTTACCCAAAGCGTGTCGCGACTGAAATTAGATGAGGGTGGAATTAGGTACTAGGGAAATCATATTAAATGAAAGAGACAAAAATATGGTAGATTAGCATAAAAACAAACCAGGACACAATAATCTACTCGTGCTATATCAAGAAACTATCTAACCAAATGCATTCATAAAAAAATTAAAGAGTTAAACATAATGCTCAAGGACACAAGGTGGTTCCAGAACAATCTTCTTCATTAACATAAGGTAATTTAGTACATAAGGCTCAAGGATTGATCATTATTCGTAAAAACTACACAACTAGCATAACCTTGTACAAACATGATCATGGAGTCTTTTACATTACTCTGCAACACAGGAAGGCTAGAACTATTACAGACTCGCTATACTGGATAGCAACAACTTCTCCTTCACTCTTTCTTCTACATTTTATCTCCTACCATCCGCCTAAACTACCAGCCCCACTTTCCTTTAGCTCGACTGCCTACATTCTTAGCTACCTTTTCTCTTTCCTCACTCGGTTGTCCCTGCTTCTTCCCACCACTCCTCCATGACTCCCAATCATACTTTAGTTTCTAGGCTTCCCTTGGCTTTCAACCTCGCAACTCTCCAACGATCATCTCCACCACTTGTCATCGAATTATTTCTTTGCAAATCTCAAAACAAAGGCCCCAACAAGCCTCGACCATAGTCCTTTGACTCGCCCCTAAGTCAATCTTCCCTTGGTGTTGTAGGTGTTGTTGAGATTTTTGTTGGTGCCTCTGCTATTATTGTTGTAGGTGCTTCCCCTAGCGTTGTTGCTACTATTGCTTCTTGTTGTGTTTTTGTTGCTTCTTCTTGGCCTTCTTCTCCAAACAGAGGCCCCAACTCTGGCACAACTACAATTGTCCCCTAGCGTAATTGAGTGTAATTGTATACTGCTGCTTGCTAGGGTCTAGTGATTGTCGCTGCTTTCTTTATGAACTCTGTCGTCGCACTAGATGTTGGTTGGGCTAGTCGAATCATTAGTAGGGAAGCCCACTGTTCTTCCATGTCTTCACTGTTCTTGCAAAGCATTCACATGAGTTCGGACTGGGGTTTAGAGATCGTGGAGCTTCTATTTTGTCTTGGTCGATTCATCCTTGATTTTCTAGATGTCGACTTCTAGAGAGGTGACTTCTTCTTGGAACTAATTCCACTGATCCTTGTCCTTAGAGATCTTGATGTCTGCGAGGAGCTGGCGGAGTGGGTAGACTGGCTGACTCTTCTTTGCTAGGTTGTTGAACCAGTCATGAACCTGTTGGAGTAATGTGTACCTGTCATTTAGAGTGTCGAGGATTGAGGCTTTCAGAATAGCTACAATCGTGATATTTTGTTCAATCTCATTCGTATATGTAATGGAAGGGTCTAACAGTGCATTTCTCACAGCATTGAGTCTCTGATTGAGTTCCATGTTAAAGGAGATCAGGTCATTGCATTCAGATTGAATGTGGTCACAACATTCATCTAGGGTGCAATCGGAGAAGTATTCTTGTATTAATCTAACCTGCAAATATATGAAAATAGAAAATATGCCCAGAAATATCAAGATCAATCCAAGAAGAGAAATAAAAATTCTTCTTTATTAATATCAAAGCCCTTGAGGTAGGGTAACACCATACAATCACTCCTTAAGGAAGGAGAATACTCCACAATCCATATGCTTGTCAATACAATAATCCCTTGGCATCTCTCAATGTTGATTCTCTAGCCTCTATATAGACTTCATACATACAATACCATGGGTCATTACCATGCATCTCTCAATACCATATATCTAATACAATGTGCTTATCACATATTCCTAACTACTTTTGGTCCCTTACATGACGCAGGTTAACCACTTTATCTATTAACTATGGCCTATCATATTCTTACATTATTCCCTTAGGTACCTCCCTCTATACACCATATTATCCCCCTAAGTATACTACATTCCACCCCCCTTAAGCATGTTTCGTCCTTGAAACATGATAATAACAAAAATAATAAGATCTACTCAAAAGAGTAGTTCACTGGTACCATGCACGTGCATTTAGCCATCCCTGAGACAAGTCATTACTCTATCTAGTCAGTGCCTCACTCGCTTGAGATGGGAGTTGATCCTGGTGGTTCCTTTGTGTCGATGTGCTATGGGTGGCTTGTCGCAAATCTCTATGTGTCATCCAGGGGTTGTTGTCCTTGTTGCTAAATCTTTACCCCTTGTTGGTTTTTGTCTAGTTGGGTGGTGTGGATGGTGATATGATGAAGTTTTAATTGTTGGTGTATCATTATTCAATTTACCACTTGATGGAGCCTGAGTGGTATTTGGTACCTATTGTGACACCTTTGATTGTTTCTTTTCTTCCATTATTACATCTACCACAGACTCCTCATTTCATGTGTCCATACCTGCAACATTTTTTGCTTCGGCCTCTTTGGACTCTACCTGTTTACTGATGTAAATATCAAACAATGTATTTTTTTTTCTTTTTATACTGGAGCTATATGGATTTCTTCTACACATTAATATTGATAGTACCAATGGATTTCATCCAAGAGTATCCCAAAATAACATCCACATCAGCCATATCTAAAGCATAAAAAACAGAATGCAACACATACTTATCCAGGGAAATCTTCAAATATTTATAAACTTGCGCCTCTTCATTATCAATTTGTGTGTGCTCCATTTGTTTTACTGGGACTTGTAATCTTTTATCTAAATGAACATTAATAAAATTATGTTTGTAAATAGGATTGATAGACACAATGACCTCTTTCTGAATGGATCTATGAACACATAAAAAGGAGATACCAGTAGAAAATAACCCCTTATGTTTCTCATTATCTTGTTTTATAGCATGAGACCATTTGTCTAAAAGAACTTTTTCAAATTCTTCATCACGAAAGCTTAACAACTTCTTGTTGTCAAGTGAGCTCCACCATATGGAAGCCTCGTCTCTAAAACTAAGCCATGCTAAATATTTCCAGTATTTCTGAAATGTTGACTTTGCCACTTTTATGAATTATTCAATAGTAGAGTCATCATCTTTTCCTATAAAAATCATCTTGCTAGAACTCTAAAATGGAGTGAGGGTTTTTTAAAAAATCACTTTGGAGAAAATTTAAAATGGGCATAACTTGGTCAATATAACCCTGAATCCTTAGTATAACCTATTTTTGGAAATGGAATGCCCATTTTGCATCTTCCTTAATGATAGAAAACATGATCTGAGCCTTTGGAAACTCAAATATGTGCTGCAATTGTCTTGCCATCACAAAAATTTCTAGAAAAAATTGTTGATTTTAAATCAGTGATATCTCCCTCATTTGGACTCTGATTCAACCGTTTCTTTTAATTCGGTGAATTTTCAAGAGCATCTCATATATTCAACTAATTTCCCAAATTTTCCCACAAAAATGGAAAAAATTCACTGGAGAGCCATCGTCCATGAATCATCGTAAAAAAAAATTCTACAAAACAATTGGTTTTAAATCAACGATACCTACCTCATCCAGAATCCAATTCAACTGATTTTTTTTTAATTGGGTATTGATTTTTCAAGGAATTCATATCTGGTATTTTTTTTGGGTAACGAAGGTCCCACGTAATGGTTGGGGGGCTCAAAGCCCGTAATTTTGGGTAAAGGTATGAGTCAAGTCAAAGGGTTGTCCGCCAAAAAATAATGTAAAATGAGTTAGCCTATCCATGGTCCGTGGACCATGGAAATGTATAAATAGAGCAAGGCTCTATGGTTAGAAGTCAGTTTTTGGTATGTATTTTTAGATCTAGAAGGTAATGCGGTTCTAAAGAAAGAAGTCTTGTAGCGTCTATAAGTCTGAGTCAAGGGTGTTGGTGAGTAGATAGAGGCTCTGCAACTTTGTGCACAGAGGCCTGGTAGAGTCCGCAACTGTGTGTGTGAACCCTTGCGGTTGAGGACGCAAGGTAGATCTAGTTGTATTTTCGAAAGAAATGAATAAAGATAAGTGGGTTCTGAAATACTGTGTTGATTTTGAAATATTGTGGATCTGGTTAATTTCGAGTTTATATATCTGTTTATGATTTGAGTTTATGCAAATATATAAAATTTATGGGTCTGTGCACTGGTTATCTTTATTAAATGTTTTCTTAAGGACTGTAAGAGGTAGATCTGATCTGTAACAAGCTCAGTAAGGATTTGTCTTATTCTGGATCTGCGCAGAAGCAGAGTAGCGCAAAGCTACAGAATGGTTCGCAAACCCTCTTGACCACATC